>VDFB02161265.1:61811-149209 GCA_007258455.2 Sequoia sempervirens | reverse complement strand
AGGTGTACCAACTGGCTTTGAATCTTTCATACCAAACTTCTTCATCAATTCTTTCACATATTTGGATTGAGATATGAAGATCCCTTTGTCTAACTAAGAAATTTGTAATCGCAAAAATAATTTCATCTCTCCAATCATGGACATCTCAAACTCACTTTGCATCTCATTAGCAAAATTCATGCACAAACTATCATCTCCTCCAAAAATGATATCATCAATAGAGACTTTAACAATAAAATCTCTATCATGATTAATCTTGAAATACAAGTTACTATTAATAGTACCTTTGTTAAATCCAAGCTTCAACAAATATTTGTCCAATTTTGCGTACCATGCTCTATGGGCTTGCTTAAGTCCATTTGTTCTTTCTTCAACCGAAAAACCATATCTTCCTGATCAATCAATTGAAATCCTTCAAGTTGTTCAATATACAATTCTTTTTCCAACTCACCATTTCGAAATGTTGACTTTACATCCATCTGATAAACCTTGAAGTTTTTGTAAGCAACATTTGCAAGAAACAATCTCATAGCTTCAATCCTAGCAATAGGGAAAAAAATTCTTCAAATTCAATTCCTTCCATCTATGAATATCCTTTACACACCAATCTTTCTTTGGTTTTGGCAACTTCACCTTCCTCATTTAGTTCCAATTACATTTTTATCCTTAAGTCTAGGAGCAAGAATCCATGTATCATTCTTCTCAATTTTTTGTAACTATTCTTTCATTTCTTCCATCCAATGTTCATCTTTCCATGCTTCAATGACATTATTAGGCTCAGTCTAAGAAATCAAACAGTACTCCTCTACAATTTTTGTCCTAGTTTGAACACCTTTTTTCTTATCACCTATACTCTGATCTTCTAAATGATTCAATATTACATACCTTGGAGTCTTAGGATGTTCTTTAACTTCAGACACTTGTGATATCACTTTTTCACTTTCACTAGTTCCTTCACTTGACTTTGTTGATTCACCAGAATGATTTTCATTTGATTCTGAGTTTGAACTGTACTAACATTCCCATCATCTGAATCATATCTATAGGTTCTGGATGGTATAGCTATGTCTTCATCAACCTTCACATTTTCACTTTCAACCATTTTCCTCAATCTCTTATTGAAGTATCGATAGGCTTTTCTTTTAGTAGAATAACCAAGAAAGATACCTTCATCACTCCTAGCATCAAACTTTCATATATCATCATCTCTTTTGATATAACATTTACTCCCAAATATTTTGAATTATCTAATAGTAGGGTTATGGCAAAACCATAACTCATACAGGGTCTTACCGGTATCACCTTTGATATTTACCCAATTGAGAGTGTAGACAATAGTATTCACAAAATCTCTCCAATAGATATGAGGGACATTTTCTTCCAACATCATAGTCCTAGCAACATCTAGAACCATCATGTTCTTCCTTTCCATAACTCCATTTTTTCTGAGGGGTCCATGATGCAGATAATTGTATCTTTATCCCATGTTATTCACAAAAAGAATTAAACTCACTAGATATGAATTCACCACCTCTATCTGATCTCAGACACTTAACCTTCAGACCTATCTCTATCTCAACCTTAGCTTTAAAGATGTTCAATTTCTCAAGAGCTTTAGAATTTTCCCTTAATAAAGCATCCCACATCATTCTAGAATAATAATCAATGAGTAATGTGAAATACCTATCTCCTTGTAGACTTTTGACTCTTGAAGGACCACACAAATTAGTATGCACAAGCTCCAACACTTCATTTGAACAATGTTGTTTGCTCTGAAATGAAACTCTAGTTTTCTTCCCTAACTAACATTCCTTGTATATGGTATTAGTAGGCTTCACCAACTTAGGAAGATCTCTCATAGCGTGAGAAGAACTTATCTTGATTATATTGTCAAAGTTTACATGACAAAACCTCTTATGCCACAACCAACTTTTATCAACTTGAATAATTAGACAACTTTTACTAGCAACATTCAGATGAAAGATATTACCTTTTGTTTTTGTACCTGATGCAATCACATTTCTAGAATTTCCCAATATTCTACACTTTCCATCCTTGAATTGAAGATTATATCCCTTGTCAACCATCTATCCAACACTTAAAAAATTATGCTTCAAACCTTCAACATTTAAGACATCATCAGTATTATTCTTACCATCAAGAGAAATGGATCCTCTGCCATGAATCACACTAGCTTTGTCATCACCAAATCTTACAACATCACCATCATACTTTTCCAAGATCACAAATTTACTCTTATCACCTATCATATGATGCAAGAATCTACTGTAAATCACCCATTCATCCTTTTCTTCAATTTTAGCAGCAAGAGCTTTCTCTACATTCATACAACTAACAGATTTAGTAGGTACTGAATCATTTTCCTTGATAGCAATAAATACCCACTCATTTTCACTTGAATTCCCTTTATCAGATTCATCATCTGTCACACCTTCATCAGCAACATAATAACATTTTCTTTGGAATCTAGGCTTGTTAGTTCTTGCCTTAGGAACTATTTTAGGACACCTTGAGGCAAAATAACCTATCTTATTGCATGAAAAACATTTAAGAGGAAATTTTACTTTGTACTTATCTTCTCCTCTAGGTACTCTCTTGATAAGAAGTGCTTCAAGATCATCTAGCTTTCTTTCTTCTTCTTCAATATCTCTCATTTCATGCTCATACTTGGACAAGTTTCTAGAAGAAATTTCTCCTGGAACATATCTCTACTTATATCTTCCAGAGGTGGTATCTTTGAATGTAGATTCTATCTTAGGAAGAGCATCACCAAAATCACTTAACTCAAAAGCAGTAAACATACCAATCAACATGTCTCTTGTTACATTTGTTATAGTCTAGATCTCCTCAATAGAATAAACTTTGTGTTTGTATGCAATAGGCAAGGATCTGAGCACTTTAGCAACAATCTTTGATTCATCTGATGTTCCACTAGCATATCTAATACTACACACATCTTCATTCACTCTTTGCATAAAGGCAGTAATGTTCTTATCTTCACCCATCTTCAAATTTTCATATTTTCCTTTCAAAGATTGCAACTTAGCAATCTTCACATGTGCATCACCTTCATACAAAGTTTCCAACTTTTTCCAGATCTCATAAGAAGTCTTCAAATACATCACATCAGTCATCTTGAAATTAGTCTGAGTACTCAACAATGCTTCCTTAGCCCTGATATTGTATTCAACATCTTTCATGTCATTTGTAGTAGAAGGTCCATTTTGAGGAATGACATACCTATTCTTTGTAATGTTCCAAAAGGGTTCACCAATGCATCTCAAATGACACTCCATTTGAGTCTTCCACAATGAATAATTTGTTCTATCAAATCTCAGACTATCCTTCTTGTATTATGCCATCCTAAATCACCTCAATTTGTTAAACTTCTTCCAAGGAACCTACTCTAATACCAATTATTGGCAACACAAAGGCAGACAACTAAGAAGGGGGTCTGAATCATTTGTCATAGAAATTTAAACTTATTATCAAACTTGTTAACCTTATTTTTAGATTTGATAAATAACCATGAAAGCATGAATCAACACAACATCAAAAACACATATAACACCAAGAGTTTTAAACCCTATTAGGGGAAAAACCATGGTGGAGGTCAATCCACAAGATTATACCTTGTTAAAATTATAAGAAAGATAAATGAGGAATGCACATGCATTCAAGTGCATTGCCTAGAGCTCACTACTCAATTACAACAAGGATTACTACCCAAGGAAGACACACTTACAAAAATATTTATATTAGATCCACAAGATTGAACTGAGAAAATAGCATCTGCTCATGCCTTATTATATTTTTTGTTAAGCACAAAAAATTTCTTCACTCTTCACACTTCACTTCTTCCTTCATATGATTAGAACTTTATTCACACACAAGACTCACACACTTTTATCTCTCATACAATCATGCACACACTCAAATGTTAACGCAATCACCCTTATATATCTGCAACAAGAAATAACATCATCTCCATGTTGGCTGCAAATAAGATATAAAAATGAATACAAACCGTTGGCCCAAAACAATAAACAATTTGCAATGTGAATCAACCAAAGTCAACCACAACATAGTCACAACCCAAAACAATTTCCTTGAACATGAAAAACCTTCAATAATTGTTCCTTGAAGATCCACAACATGCTACAATCACCAACTAGGCCAAAAACATGAAAAAAATGAATACACAAGATAAAACATCCAATCGGGAGCATACTAACCAATGCAAATGTACAAAAAAGATAGAGCATGATCCATAAACATCCACAACCATCACAAAATACTACAGAAGGATACATAACAATTCAAATTACCAAAATCACATAATCTTCATTCAGGAACACTAACTGAAGGAATAAAAGAACTATTAGAACACTGAAACTCATAACTCGATCAAATCTCCATGCAAAGCTCTAAAACTCAACGTGGATAAACTAGATATACTTAGAAAGAAACCATTTAATCTACAACCTCTGATCATCAACGTGCTAAGTTGGCCAACATAATGAGCTTCACTTCACCATTGACAACTTGCAACTCTCCTTATTACAGTTTTCTCAATATCCTCGACATATACAGCCTCAAATGACAATAATTCTAATAGTGTTGACATCAATTACAACCACATATCAGCAACATCCAATAGAAACTAAGTGAAATATCCTTGTATTTATACATATTTTAAGATTAATTCCAAAAATTTAAATATCACTAGCCGACATTGAATTATGGATTTGAAATCATTAAAATAGCACCAAAAACATATTTCAAAGGGAGGCCCTAAGTCTAAGTGAGGGACCATTCATCATAGGGTGAATGGTTCCTAGGCCACTTACCTAGAACATGCAATGGTAAGTGTTAAACATTATGTAAAAATAGGGTCCTAGGCCTAAGTGAGGACCCATTCACCCTATGGAAAATGGGTCCTAAGTCACCTACCTAGGACACACATCTTCCAAAGTTAAGTGTTGTGAAATGGTATGAATGTTTGGTTTTATCCCTTGGAATTTGCATTTAATTAGGCTTGGATTTGAATTGAAAGGGGACAATTAAGGCCAATTAAACTCAATCAATTAATAAATCCCTAGATTAATGTGAAAGTGTAAAGATACACCTTACAACATAAAAAAAAGGACACAATTAAGTCCATTTTATTAAAAAACGACCTAAACTTAATGTGAATATGTAAAAAATATTACAACTTTAAATTAAGGCAATATTAGGCTCATTTATTAATTAATTATTCTCAAATTAAGTGTGAAAAGGTGATACTTTTTCCTACACTATATTTTCTTCAATATAGTTGTTAGTGGTTTTAACAAATTAGCAATATTAGGTGTAAACCTCCTAACAAAATTTATCCTTCCAAAGAAACTTTGCAAACCTTTTTTATGGCTAGGTAGAGTCAAATCCAAAATAGAACTCACCCTTTTAGGATCAATGGTTACTCCATTTTTTGACACCACATGACCTAGTAACTTACCTTCATACACTGCAAAAATGTACTTTTTGGGATTAAGTGATATCCCAAACTCTCTACACCTATCAAAAATCTTCCTCAAGTTGGTGAAATTTTCCTTGCATCCATGGAGAAAATAATAATATCATCCAAATATTCAAGAATTATCTTGTACATGAGGCCCTAGAAAGTAATATCCATTGCCCTTTGAAAGGTTGTCCAAGCATTAGGCAATCCAAAAGGAATTTTCTTGTATGCCATTGTTCCCTACTTGGTGGTGAAAGTTGTCTTATACTGGTCCTCTTCCTTCACTAACACCTAGTTGTACCTAGAATAACCATCTAGAAAAGAGAACCTTTCAGAACTTGCAACAACTTGTAATTTTTTTTCCATAGATGGTGGTAGATAATGGTCTTTGAGTGAGGCCATGTTCAGGTCTCTAAAGTCAACACACCTTATTTCTCCACTTTTATTTCTTACAGGGACAAGATTAGAAACCCATGAAGTGTATTTTATTAGAAAGAAAATTGTTCTCCCAATCATCTTTTTCAATTCATCTCATGAGTGGATCAAGCTTTGGATTTAAAAGCCTTTACTTTTTCCTTATTGGTTTCACATCCAGTTCAAGCTCAATGGTATGCTGGGATATCTTTGGATCAAATCTATTTAAATAATAATATTCCCAAGAAAAAATTTCAAGAAATTATTGAAAAAGTGTAACAAAAGCTTCTTTATCATCTTCGGGACAAAGCTTACCAATTTTTAGAAGATTACCTTTAAATATTTCCACTTCTTTATAGTGTCATTGCTTGACATGCATGCTCGTTTTTCCTCTTTTCAGCTAATCATATGAATTAAAAATAGACTCTAAAGTGACCGAACCTTTTGACAATTTGTTTGTTATCAACTGTATGATCTGGTCACTGTTTTGTTGTTGTGACTTTTCTTGGTTCCCAACTACAAACTCAACCTCTTCAAGTAATAAATTGAGCACTTTCTCATCACTTTCAAATAATTTTCAATGAATATTTTTATCAAGAATGGGTGGCCTTACAACCACCATAACATGTTGCTGTAACTTATCATTTTTAACATCATTTGGAATGTTCAATTGGGCACCTATAGCAGCTAGTCAGCATGTTTTTTTATTCCTAGGTATGGGAAACAAATTGAAAGCATCAAATTATTATCATATCCCATACCCTATATTTTTTATGAATTGAGCAAGTCATTTTTGGTCAGATGAAAACCTTTTACTTGGTCCACAATCAATTCACTATCACCAAACACATATAGGAAGCTTATTTTCCTTTTCCTTTCCCACTCCAAACTTTTTATAAGGCCTTCATAATCATTTGTGTTATTATTACATATAAAAGAGAAATGAAAAGATGAGTAATGTTTTTCATCTTGCGAGGATACAAGCATGGCACCTCCACAAACTTCATGCCTACTTCTTGAACCATTTAAAAACATTTTCCAAACCTCATTTTTTTGTTTTTCATGTAGTTTATTCTCTTCCTTTTGAATATTAGGGATGAAAGAATCTGGCTCATGAACTAAACATACACCTAAGCTCACCTCATCCAAATTCTCGTTTGTGTTAATTTCAATGCCTCCAGCTTCCCATTCCTCCAAAAGGATATCCAGAATATCCTCTACTTGGGTGCTTGGATCTTGAGCAATAGTATGCTCATCATGGTCAAAAATAGCATAATTAGCATTGGCAACATAAGGTGCATATGGTTCTATGTGATCCTTTGCTATAGATTCAGACTTAATAGTCACCTTGGTTCCATACCTTGTTCTAAATAACATATGTTACCAATCTAAGGATAGATAGCCACCTATTTTGGTAGCAAAATATCTTGAAATACAAAGAAAAAAGTAAGGTGGCAAGTCAATTACATAGACATCTTATGGAATGGAAAATTTAGGGAATGCATGCAAGGTAAGGACTAGATCCTTCAAAACCCCCATAGTATGGATATTTGTCCCATCAAGTTGGACTACCACCTTCTTGAGGGATCGATACATAATACCATTTTTTTGCAATTTGTTTGGGCATAATGGATCTATTGTTCACTTATTCAATCATACAATTGTGAACCAACTTATCTCCTATGATTAAGGACACATAAAATGGTGGTGGATTGAGCTCTTTGTTTGTTTGTTCCTTGTTTTCCTAGGGTTTATTAGTAAGTATAGTTTTATCTTTTTTACCTAAGAGCTCCTTTGATACATCCATATTTTGATAGGGAAGCTTGCAATAAATCCTTCTATTCAAGATAGAAAAATATTCCCACATAGACATACTAACACTAGCCTTTTTCATATGCTCCAGTATATTGAAAGAGGCCACATTTACCTTTTATTTGTTTTTTGTAACAGTGGTCTCTCCTTGCAGGTGGGTTGACTGAGACTAATTCCCAAGCTTCTCTTTTGTGGTTCCTTGTTGATTCTTTTGTTGGACCTATTCTACTTGATGCATAGCTAGCCTAGTACCCTCTTGATTCATTCAAGAAGCTTAATGAGACTCCTTACTTGATGGTTGCACTACTTCCATAGCTCTCTTCTTGCTTGTGTTAGCTCCTGTAGAGATATGGTCTTGGTTAATCCCAAAAAACTCTTCTCCTTTCCAATTTAGTAATGTAGTATCACTTGGAAACTTCTCTTGTTGATGTAAGGGTATGATCCCATCTGGTACATTTGGTTATAAACTAGGTGCATTTTGTACCATTAAGGCTTGATTAATCACCTCATTTGAAAAGTAGACTAGTTATGGGGTGGATTGCAAGGAAAACAATATTCATATTCTTGAGAAAGGTTTTTTTGAATGGATACTAATTCTTTGGATGTTCTTGTTGCATTTGAGTTATATGCTTGAAAGGTTCTTGGGTAAAGGGCTTGCCTTTGGCCTTGATTATTTGATTGATTTGGCTGGTAAGACATTTGATTTGGGGGTTAGTAAGTCCCATAATTTTAAAATTCATGATTTTTAATGTTTACTAACTCATTTCCAAATGTTTGGAGGACACACTTTATCTCTTGTAGCTCAAGAGACTATGTTGGGATAGCCTTTTTTGCATAGGAGTAATTAGCAAAGGGGTTATTTGTGGCACTTGCATAGGAATAAATGGTGGAATTTTTGGTAAAATAGGCATGGGAGGTGCTAGGGAAATTTTCTCAACTTGGATGAGGTTATTCTCAACTTTTAAAGCTATTTCATAAGCATCAAGAAGTGTGTGTGCACCCGTAGATTATATCATTAAAGAAATTTCACTATTGAAATCCCTCAAAAAATATAGTAAAGCATGCTAAGTTGAAGGTCTTACCAGTAGTAGGATCCAATCCCAAGTCTTTTGGAAACAAAAATTAAAGTCTATCATGTGCTCGTGGGGAGCTCTCTTGACATGGTCATTAGTTGCTCCACCAAAGATATGTTATATGATTTTTCTTCAAAATTCTTATAGAGAATATCTCCTAGCTTATCCCAATAAATAATAGAATTTACTACCAACCCTCTGAACCACCCTTTGAACCACTGTAATGCTTTGCTTCTAAGAACAACATTTTCTTATGTAATATTGTGGATTGCACATAGTGAGGCCACATCTCTAATGTGTTCAATAGGGGTGGTTTGGTCTTCTCCATTAAAGAATGGAAGGCTCTTTAAAGTAGCCATAGGAATGACATCATGTCGTAAATTAAGTGGGCTACCCCATTAAAAGGCACAAAAGGTTGATTTCTAGGTGTAGCCATATAACACAAGGCTCTATTTGTGTGTGTAGTGGGTATTATAGCTTCAAACAACCTATCCATAGGTGGCATAGATTGAGCCCTAGGAGAAGGGTTTGAGCTTCTATTTCTCCTAATGGTTTACAAGGATTGTCTATCTCTTCTTCTAGAAGCAAAAGATGGTAAAGATGGTAGTTCAATATATTGGAAGTTACCTCTAGAAGATGCTTGGGTATGAATTTTGGGCATGAATGGATAGGTCTGACTTGTAACTAGGAGTTTTAGGTAGCATTTTAGTCACCAATTTTGAACATAGGGTCCTCCTTTGAATGCAAATTCGCCAAGTACTTTGTTTGAGTTCCTCTTCAAGGTTGAATTTCTAAGAGCAACACCACTATCTTAACAAGGTAGAGTGAAACTCTTTCTTGTCCCAACGAGCATGCCAAAAATTATTTTCATTTAGAATTTCACCCAACTAAACAAAAAGTTCAACATTTTGGTGAAACAATGGAACTAGCCTCAAGGTGTGGGACTTTGTAAATGAGGTTAGATCTTTGAATACAAAAGAATTCCTTCCAAAACTAGGTGTAGTGAAGGTTGGTCCAACCCTGCACTATAAAGTTCTGCACTAACCTCAAACTATGAATTAAAAGAGAAAAGGGGAGAAGGAGACATGTTAAAAATTAGGTAAAATGTGATGCATGAGGTTTTAGAGTGTTTATTCCTAATTTTTATGCATAGGGTGTCAACCAAATCACTTAAGGGGCTCACATAGTTCTCTAATTTATTAGATAAAATTTACAAGGGAAACATGAAGGCTAAGAGTCTGAAAGATCAAAAGGGTAGAGGTTACCCACAAACACCACTTTTACAATGAGAAAGCACAATAATGCACACTACAAAGATGATAAAAATAGTGCATGCATAGAGGCACTAAATAATACATGAGATATAAGCATAGAGAAGAGGTAAAATATATGATTTTTTATTGGCACAAAGGCATGAAAGCCAATTTTATAGTCACAAAATTCTAGAGTAGCATAAACCTATTAGAGAAAATCTAGGGAAGAACCCTTGAAATGTATGCAAGTGTTTCCTTTATAGTTTAGGAATAAATTAGTTGACTCCAACCCAAACCCTAACCCCCACTAGAGTTAAAAATAAGGAGAAATCCATCCAAATTAGAGTTGAGGTGATCAGATCATGGAAAAAATGTTGAAGGATGATTATGGATGTACAAAGACCTACATGCCATACATATATGATAAATGTTGTCCAAAAAAACCTCTAAATATTCCTCTACAAAATTAGTGATCTAGTTATGGAGCAAGAGAAGAAGGACAATAATCAAAAATAAATGAGCATGGGTGCCCATGAGATCAACCACATCCAACAGGAAGTAGTGATTTTTTTAGTGGCTAATATTCGCCAATTGGCTAATAGTTGAAATTTACGAATCCAAAATTGGATTATAGTTCAGGCTATAACATGACTTCAATCACCACATTTTTACAAAATTTTATTATAGTCTTATTTAAATCACCAAAGAATTTATTTTATTAAAATATTTAACACAAAAACCAACACAATATTCAATACATGATTAGATCATATTTGTCTAGGGTCAGTGTAGGATCATGGGGGTCCAAATTAGGCCCTTATGTCTAACCAACCAAATGGTGCAAGAGCACTTGTTTGATTTCTTGCCTCCATGAGGCCATTTGTAAATATTTGCTTTATTTTGTGTATTGGGTCTTATAATAAGGTTTATCAAACCATTTTAGATTTTTTTTAAGTCTTAGGAAGTCATATTTTAAGTCATTTGTCAAATAATGTTTAAAGTTGTTCCATATTGTAAAAATTGTCAAAAGAGCAAAATTAGGTAGATGAAGTTTCATTAAGGTGTTCTGTCAACAAAACAATCAAAAGGTGGTTTAAAATAGTTTTCTTTGGTTTGAAATATATAAATAAACCCTCCAAAACTTGAATTTGGGGGGTTGGAGACACTATTTTTTAAGTTTGAAGAATGGCAACCTCAAGTTTTGTGTGCATTTTCTCATTTTTACATTGTTTCTAGGCTGAAGTTCTATTTTGTACAGCCTGGTATGGATAAAAATAATAGAGTATCATATATGGATGGAAATATCTCTATTTCTATTTTCCAATTATTTTTGTCTCGTTGAATTTTATTGAGTTTTGTGGAAGATATGACTATTTTGGTGAGACTTCCACATTCTAACAATATTGTGCAGAATTTATAGTCTAAAAAATGTGATGGTATGGATTGTAAAGTCTATATTTTGGATTTTAAACCAATTGGATTTTGTTTCCATGTGAATCTACTTTCATTTTATTCCCGTCTCATCAAATTTCATTAATATTTGAATAAGTTATGACCATTTTTGTGAGGGTAGGTTTGAACCCTACCTAGGGTTTGCAGTTTTGGAAAAAATACAATAACTTTCTTTTCCACCATTGGATCTTCATAAAAATTGTAGGAAAGGTATATAACTATGTTTTAATCAATCTCACCAGAGCGATTGGCTTCATTATTGTTTTTGTAAAATTTATTAATGACCATTCGTTGAATTAAATTGTGGGTTGCCATAGTTATGTTTCCAATGTGATATAGAATGCCTAATAGCATGTGTTATACAAAGATTGCTTTGAATTATTGTTTAAGGTTTGTGAAATGTGTTGTTGAATCCTCCTATATCTACATCAAATTTTTATTAGAGCTTGGGAAATATTTTGGTTGGTGAGTTGTAGTTGTGATTTTGTGTTTGGTGTTGTGTTGTGGTTGTATGCAAGTATAGAAGAGAACCTGGCTGGTGGCCAAAAGACTAGGTTGAGGATGAGTGGAAAGGACCTAGGTGAGGTTGAGAAAGTTGAGAAAAGTGATTTGTGAAAAAAAGGAGATACTTGCTAAAATATGGAAAATTTGAGAAGGCATTTGCAAGTAGAGGAGGAAAGAAAGAAGAGGAAAAGGAAAGAGAAGATGGACAAAGAGATTGTTGAGTTGAAGAAAGAGTTGAAGAGGTTTGAACAAGAGTTCCAAGAATACATGATGGAGATATAAAAAATGATGAAACAAGAGACAATTTGGCATTTGACATTGAAAAGGAAGATGGTTTGGCCTATAAAGAAGATTGTGAAAAGAAGAAGACACAAGAAGATGAAAGAGGAAGAAGAAGCATATGAAGATGCACATGAATAAGTCCTAGATTAAGGAAAAGATGTTCCTAAGCATGTGTTATGCCCTTAATATTATTGTACATCGGGTTACGAATAGTCGGCTTGTGGCTATCTTAACTCTCTATTAAGTCATATTATCATTAGTATATTGTTATTTAGTTGTTTAGGTCAGCCTAAGTCTTATATAGGTGTGTCTAAGTCGGCCTAGGTGATATCCTTGGCATAAATGGGTATATATAGGAGGTTGTGAGTCTTATTTCATCATCAAGTTGTGAAGTGTGTTCTCATTAGAGCTATTAGGAGGTTTTCCCCCTCGAAGTGGCTTATTATTCTCAGTTATTATCAATTATTTGCAGCATATTTCATATAATATTCTTCTATTGTGCAAGTTATTTCATAACAAGTGGTATCAGAGCATGATCTTGGCACCATAGAGGCAAGGTTTTTCTCAATTTTGGAGGCAATTTTGGGAAGAGCATATCTTTCAGATTTTGGTGAAATTTTTTTTAATTTTTAAAGGGTTTTTGAAGAACATATTGAAAAAGATACAGTCCAGATTTCAGAAGAATTGGAGTAGAATTAGGCGAATTATTGCAGAATTAGGGTTTCTATACTATGTTTTTGGAGTCTACATATCACGCACATCTTGCTGAATTGAAGTATAATTTTTATTGGGTTTTTGAAGAAATACCAAAGGAGATTACAATAAAAAATTTAGAGAATTTAAGTTTAATTTGTGTGATTTATTTCAACATTAGTGGTTTCCATCATGACAGGGCCTGCAACAAGGGGTAAAAAGAATGTTGTCACTCCGGGGAAGACTCCTGATAAGGATGGTGAAACAATCGAGGATATTACTCATAATGAAGAAATCAATAAGGTCAAGGAATAAATTTCCTCAATTAAGATGGATATGTGTGACCTAAGAGGAGATATGTCGAACATGCGAAACATGTTAAGCACCTACATAGCTGAATCAAGAAAGGAGTTCTCAAGTGGCCAAGGTGAGAATTCTAGGTCAACTACTACTAACACAAGCTTTAGTACTCCTATGGGATCTAGGAATTTATTTCCAAAGGTGGATATGCGCAAGTTTGATGGTAAGGATCCTCTAACATGGATAAACCAAATGGAGAATTTTTTTGAAGTACACCAAATACCAAATGGACAAAAGGTCATGATGGCTTCCTTATATTTAGAACTAGATCAATTCATTTGGTATCGTTGGCTCTGCACTCATTGAGGTAAAAAGGGGCTCACCGTCTCATGGTCAATTTTTATAGAGGAACTCCAAGCACAATATAGCAATAGCGTCACAGACAACTTCTTCAGCCAGCTAGCTAAACTTCAACAAACAGGATCAGTTAAGGATTATATTCAGCAATTCCAAAATCTATCCTTATGGGTGGATTCAATTACGGAGGAAAACTTGAATGATTTATCCTTGGGGGGTCTCAAGGATCACATTCAACATGAGGTACGATGTTTAGCCCTCAGTTCCATAAATGAGTCTTTTATCTTAGCACGCTATGGTAGAGGAGAAATATTTGATTCCTAAGAAGCAAATAATGTGACAAGAGAAAGGATATTCAACACAACCTACTGTTGACTCCCAAAAAATTGAGGAGAAAAAGAGCAGCTGAAGTTTCACCAGATATCAAATACGTACCAAGGAAATAAATGTAGTGAAAGAAATTATTTTATATTGAAGGGTCCCAATGAGGAAGAAGAGGAGGAACCCATACTAGAAGATGAGAAAGGGAGTCAAATGAGGAATAACATGATTCTCAACCAATCATTTCTTGTCATAAACTCTCGAGTTTCAGCGCTCCACAAACTCTCAAGGTGGTGGGGTTCCTAAAGAAGTAGAAGGTAACAGTGTTGATCGACTCAGGTAGTACTCATAATTTCATCAACAAAAAGTTAGCTACTTGTCTAAATTGTTTCATATATCTAGCTCCAGAGTTTCAAGTTTTGATTGCAGATGGTGGTACAGTTAGTTGTTCAGGGAAGTGTCATAGCATTAAATTATCCATGGGATATTATCAACTTGATACCCCAATGTATGCGATATCCATGGGGTGCAATAGATATTGTTTTAGGAGTACAATGGCTTACTACATTAGGAACAATTGAGATGAACTTCAAAGAACTATTCATGAGATTTCAATCACAAGGAAGGCTAGTAGAGCTAAGGAGGTTGAAGGAAAAATCTCCACAAATGGTAAGTTCTCATCAAATGCAAAAGTTACTTAAGAAAGAAGTGGATGGATTTAAGGCCCAACTATGTTCATTAAAAGTCTCTCAATCTAATACTCCTATTCATTTAGATTTGCAGCTATATCTGATCAAGCCACTCGCCTGTTCTTGGAGATATGCCTAAAGGAATTCCTCCTAAGAGGGACCATGATCATGCCATACAGTTAGTCCCAGGGAGCCAACCACCTAACATTAGGCCTTACAGGTATCCACACATACAAAAGAGTGAGATAGAAAAAATTGTTGAAGAGATGCTAGAGGCAGGAATCATCAGGCATAGCCAAAGTGCTTACTCCTCGCCAGTGGTGATGGTACGTAAGAAGGATGATACTTGGAACATGTGTCCAGATTATAGAGTGTTCAACATGTACACCATTAAAGATAAGTTTCCAATTCCAGTCATTGATGATTTGCTAGATGAATTAAATGGAGCTATGTTTTTTACCAAGTTAGATCTTAGATCTAGTTATCACCAAATTCGGATTAAGGAGGAAGATATTTGTAAGATAGCATTTCAGACTCATGAGGGTCATTATGAATTTTTGGTGATGCCATTTGGTCTTACCAATGCACCATCTACATTCCAAAGTTTGATGAATTCCATTTTTAAGAAGTTCTTGAGAAAGTTTGTGCTAGTATTCTTTGATGATATCTTGATTTATAGCAAGACTTGGGAAGAACATTTGCAACATGTGGACCAAGCATTACAAATACTTGAAGATCATAAACTCTATGCTAATCCATCCAAGTGTGCTTTTGGTCTTATAGAGGTGGAGTATTTGGGACACATAGTTTCACATGAAGGAGGTCTGGACCCTAACAAAATTAAGGCTACTGCGGAATGGCCTATTCCAAACCATTAAGAACCGGGAGAGGATTCTTGGATTGACAGGTAATTATAGAAGATTTGTGAAGAATTATGGTAGTATAGCAGCACCTCTCACCACTCTATTGAAGAAGGATCTTTTCATTGGAAAAAGCCAATACAACATTTGAGAGATCAAGGAGGCCATGTAAAGCAACCCTAGTACTCTTAAGCACCTGCACTCTCACCAAGGAATTCATCAGGAATGTGATGCTTCCGAAATGGATAGGAGCAAAGGCTTATGCAAGCAAGGCCAACCAATTGTTGAGTCGTCAATTAAAAGGTAAGAATCTACTCAAACCTATTTATGAGAAGGAAATGCTAGCAATTACTCCATGCAAAGGGGAAACAATGAAGGCCTTATCTATTGGGTAGACATTTCCAAGGTTAAGACACAGATCACATGATAGCCTAAAAATAGCCTGGAACAAAATACTATCTTCCTAAGAGCAACAAAATGGGTCACTAAGATGTTAGGATATGACTTTATATCGTATATAAGAAAGGAAAAGAAAATATTAATGCAGAAATGCACCAAGGAAGGATGAGAAAGATGAAGCCTTATTGTGTGCCCTTTCAATACTACAAGCAAATTGGGTGGAGGAAGCAAAGTAGAGGGAAAATGATATGAAGTAATCTCATCGAAAGCAATTAAAAAAGTGATCCTAGTAGTTTAGATAAGTTTTGTTGGAAGGAGATAATTTGGTATAAAGAGCGTTTGTATCTTTGCAAGAATTCCACTCTTAAACACAAGATTCTCATAGAGCTGCATGTGTCTCTAGTTGGTGGTCATTCAGGATTTTTGAAGACATATCATCGAGTCAAGCAAGATTTTTTTTGGGAGGGGCTAAAGGGTGATGTTCAAAAATTTGTGGCTAAATGTTTGGTGTGTCAAAGGCATAAAGGGGAGACAATTAAGACACTAGGTCTCTTGCAACCCTTATCTATTCCTAGCCAGCATTGGGAAGAGATATCCATGGACTTCATCATAGGGCTTCCCAAATCTAAAGGTCATAATGTCATCATGGTGGTAGTTGATCGGCTCACTAAATATGCACATTTCATTGCATTAGCACATCCTTTTACAGCAAGTGCAGTGGCTAAAGCTTTTTTGGAGAATATCCAAAAGATACATGGTACACCTAAAGTTATTGTTAGTGATCGTGATCCTATCTTCACTAGTCACTTTTGGAAAGATTTATTCTCATGTTTGGGTACTCAATTGGCTCTAAGCTCTTCATACCACCCTCAATTAGATGGGCAAACAGAGGTTGTTAATAAGTGTTTGGAAGGATATCTACGTTGTTCACCAGAGAGAAGCAGTCCTGTTGGTAGATTTCATACTACTCATGGAATGTAACACTTCTTTTTTTCATAGCTCATCAAAATGTCTCCATTTTGGCACTTTATGGATATCATCTCCTTCCATCACATCATCAATAAAGGTGTCCCCAAGAGTTCAGGCAGTAGAAGACCACTTGCTTCATCAACAACAAGTACTTTCAGGACTCAAGGAGAATTTAGCCATGGCACAAAATCGAATGAAACAATAGGCAAACCAACATCATAGTGAAAGATGTTTTGAAGTTGGGGATTGTGTCTTCTTGAGATTGCAGCCTTCTAAGAAAATCTCACTAAAGCAAAGAAGAAAGAATAATGTTGTCGCTAAAGTATTATGGTCCATACTCAAATCATGTAAGAACTATTTTGGAACCAGAGTATCTGGCCAAACACGACAAAGAAGTCAGGAATAGGAACGCACACCGAAAGCATCTCATCCAATGGAAGAATTCTACTACTTGAAGATGCCACATGGGAAGACGAGGAGTTCATTCAAAGTTTCCAACTTCTGATTAGCATTGATGGCACAATGTTTCTTTGAAGAAGGGCATGCCTACCTTAATATTATTGTACATCGGGTTATGAATAGTCGGCTTGTGGCTATCTTAACTCTCTATTAAGTCATATTATCATTAATATATTGTTATTTAGTTGTTTAGGTCGGCCTAAGTCTTATATAGGTGTGTCTAAGTCGGCCTAGGTGATATCCTTGGCATAAATAGGTATATATAGGAGGTTGTGAGTCTTATTTCATCATCAAGTTGTGAAGTGTGTTCTCATTAGAGATATTAGGGGGTTTTCCCCCTCGAAGTGGCTTATTATTCTTAGTTACTATCAAGTATTTGCAGCATATTTCATATCATATTCTTCTATTGTGCAAGTTATTTCATAACAGCATGAAGATGAAGAAGACACTAAGATGAAGAACCTTATTTTAGAGGGAGAAAATATTGATTTGGTTTCAGTATTTGAAGAAGAAATGATCAAGGATGAATTTCTTTTGGAAACCTATAGAGAGTTGAAGAAAGATGGAGGTACTGTGGTAGAAGCCATATTTTTTTTTATCGTGCTAATCTTTTGGACAAGAAACAAATTGTAGGTTAAGGTGCAGCCTATTGAACAAGAATAAAATAAGGTTGAAAATACAAAGGAAAAAGTTCAAAGGAATTGTGATATCATGAAGAATACAATTCAAAGGGGCTTGAAATCCTTTTCCCCCGGGAGTTTGGTGTAGGAGCACTTGTTTGATTTCTTGCCTCCATGAGGCCATTTATAAATAGTTTCTTTATTTTATGTATTGGGTCTTATAATAAGTTTTATCAAACCATTTTAGAGTTTTTTAAGTCTTAAGAAGTCATATTTTAAGTCATTTTTCAAATAATGTTTAAAGTTGTTCCATATTGTAAAAATTGTCAAAAGTGCAAAATTAGGTAGATGAAGTGTCATTAAGGTGTTTTGTCAACAAACTAATCAAAAGGTGGTTGAAAATATTTTTTTTGGTTGTAAATTTACAAATAAACCCTCCAAAACTCGAATTTGGGGGGGTTGGAGACACTACTTTTGAAGTTTGATGAATGGCAACCTCAAGTTTTGTGTGCATTTTCTAATTTTTACATTGTTTCCAGGCTGAAGTTGTGCTTTGTACAGCCTGGTACGGATACAAATAATAGAGTATTATATATGTATGGAAATATATATATTTCTAGTTTCCAATTCTTTTTATCTCATTGAATTTTATTGAGTTTTGTGGAAGATGTGACTATTTTGGTTAGACTGCCCTATTCTAACAATATTGTGCAAAATTTACAGTCTAGAAAATGTGAAGGTATAGATTGTAAAGTCTATATTTTGTATTTTAAACCAATTGGATTTTATTTCCATGTGAATCTACTTTCATTTGATTCAATTCTCATCAAATTTCATTAATATTTGAATAAGTTATGACCATTTTTGTGAGGGAAGGTCTAAACCCTACCTAGGGTTTGCAATTTTGGAAAAAATACAATAACTTTCTTTTCCACCATTGGATCTTCATAAAAATTGGAGAAAATGTCTATAACTATGTTTTCTTGAATCTCACTAGATTTATTGAATTCATTATTTATTTGTGGAAGTTATTAATGGTTTTTTGTTGCATTAAATTGTGGGCTACCATAGTTATGTTTCCACTGGGATATAAAATGCTTAATAATATGTGTTATACAAAGATTGCTTTGAATTATTATTAAAGGTTTGTGAGATGTGTTGTTGAATCCTCCTAGCTCTGCATCACCAAAATATAAGAAAAAAATAATATATATTTTTAAAACATTCAATAGAAGTAGAAGACACATGCCCAGATGAGTTGCATTTTTTTTGTAATTATTTTGCAAGTAAAAAATTAGTTATGATTTTTTTATTACAATTTTTTTTTAAATATTAAAATGTGTTTGTATAACCACCATAACTTGGTCAAATATTCATGAAATTTCATTATTTTTTTATCCTATTGTATAAGAATTGTTGAATTTGCTACATCTTTCAAATTCAAAAAAATTGAAATTGTTTGAGAATTATAGAATTTTTCAATCAGCTTATCAATTAGGACTTTAGTCATAATGCATGTAGAAAATCAATAATACATATCTATTTAATTCAAAATAAAGTTTTCTTATATTGGTGGAAAGTTGAAAATTTTATCAATAAACCATTTTCGTTTCATCAAATTCAAATGAAAAGAAATTATCAACCATTTTTGTTATATCACCACTTTTTGGACCCCCATGATCCTGTACTCACCCCCTAAATTTTATAAATTATTTTAAAAATCTATATTAGTTCACCAATAGTATATCATAATTATTAGTTTCTTTAGGACCATATTTTTAGTCTTTAGTTTCCACCATTGATCTATAATATAATATAAATTATAGATTGTGAGTACATTTTACCTTGCAAAGTACAACGAGGTTCATTAGATCATTGATCTAAAAGAAATTTCAAGCCCCATGATAATTACAGATCTTGGATACATTTTACCTTGTAGAATACAATGAGGGCCATTATATTATATTTTAAATTAATGGTGGCAAGTAAATATTATAGTCTACCCCTTACACCCATCAATAATTTCAACCCTCAAGCCCCTACTTTTCTATGAGAATTGTTTTTGATTGGATTCACCATCATGAATAATAAATTTTCCTATTATTTTGAAGATTCACCAAAAAAATTGCAAATTTTTAGTGATTTCAAAAGAATCGCCAAAAAAAAAAAAAAAAAAAAAAAAAAAGAAAAGATTTGGCAATAAAAATTAATACTTTTTCTTTAAAAAATGAAAGATTCGTTAGGATTTTATATCTTTTTTTAAAGGGAGTTTCTTAAAGTTATTAGTGATAGGAAGTGCAATAAATGTTGTCCTTGAGCTTCAAAATTTGAACAAGCAGGTGAGAAATTCGCTCAGCCATTAATGGTGTCATCCCAAAAACAAGTCAAAAATTAAAAAGGTCGGGGTGTCAGGCCCAAAAGGAACCTTTGTTTGATCTTGGAATAAATGGTTCAACCCCTCAAAATATGTTTCTATCGAAGGTTGGGCATCAATCCTACCTCATACCTCCCACCTCTTGCTGAAGACTGGAAGAAAGAAGAACCAAACTATAAAATCCAAAAGATGCTCCATGTTGGGCATTAGAGATCGCGGGTTGGCCTATCTGGCTACCTCATACCAAGGGATGGTAAGATGTAACGTGAAAGTCTGACCTCCAAAACCCAAATATTTTGACACTTAGCCATATTTGGATGCAAGGAGTCAACGAGTGAGGAGGAAGCAAGAAGCTGAGGGTCAGATCATTGAAGGTCAAAATGAGCTTTTGGGGATCAGGGGTTAGGAAGAAGGGATACCTCCTACTCAGTAAGAGGTAAGTGGAAACCTTGATGCCTGATGCCCAAAAATATGTTGGGAAAAAGATATCTAGAAGAGGATTTAGGTGATAGGAAGAATAGAGGTAAGCAATAAGAGGGAAGCCCAACCTTTAAAGTCCAAAATGCAACACTTAGGAAAAAATTTAAATAACTTAGTCAAACTTCAGGGGTCAAGTGGGAGACTTATAGATTGCAAAGGAGTGGTAGGTCCTAAAGGTTAAGATTGAAGGCCAACACCCAAAACCCTTAGAAAAAATGGGAAGAAGGAAAAATAGGTAGAAGATCGATAGAGACTTAACACCCAACTAGTAAATCATGGGTCATGGAGGTTTGAATCCAAGCCATGTGTGGAGCATAAATGGAGGCATACAAAAAAGGGATTTTAAAGTAGCAAGTATGGATGGTTGAGGCAAAAAGTGGGCACATTTATAGACAATCCCTAAAATCATTAGTGAAATGAAAGGGTATATCGATCACAATATGAAGATCTAGGTGAGGTAATGCCTCTATTTGCAACTAGTGTGAACTCCATTTAGTTAGATCAGAGAGTTAATTCCATGGAATAAAAGGAATCCTTTTAGAGTGGTTGGAATTGGCAGAGATCTCAATGAAAAAGGGATTTGTAGAGTGGTTAAAAAGCCTCAATCTTGGAGGAGGGAGACTCAAATCTTAGTAGTTCCAACAAAGTCATAGTGATTCCTTCCAAAATATTATAGCCATCAAAGTGATTTTTTGAGAGAACGAGTATATTTTTCCAAATGGTACACAAACCATTTTCCAAGGGATTAGATTCAAAATTGGTGGTGATAAAATTGGGGTGAAGAGGTATGTGTCCATTGTTAGAATTGTGAAAAACATAAGCAACAGGATAAAAAGAAAACAAAGAAACCTTCCATGCAAGACATCTACAAACAAAGAATTGTTATATTCCTCAACAATAAAAATCTACATAATGAACCTCAAGAAAATTCAAGGAAAATAAAAAACTTCAAAGATTGAGAGATAATGCAATGAGGGTTGAGTTTTATATAGGAGAAACCCTAATTGATAAAGGGATTAGATCAAGACAAGTGTCAATATCACTTGTGATGAGACAAAATGATCTAATAATAGCTCCTTTCAGTTAACATAGAAAAGAACTTAGTTAACTAAATAAAGAACTCCTAAGTTTAGCTTAAGTGCATGTGAATAAATTGGACTAATAACTAATTAAATATTAATCAATTATTAGCTAATTCATGATTACTCTAACACCCCCCCTTAAGTTGAACATAGGGAGTAGCTAAAAATGTATGATGGGCCTCAAAAAGAAAGGCCTGGGAAGGTGCCCATGTACAAACAAAAAGATCTCTGATAACAAGAGAAAAGGAGAAAACCATAGTGGGAGAAAAATCCTCTCCCAAAGAAAGAAAGGTGAATGAAGGATAGAGAAAATCCTACATATTAAGGTGAAGGACTAAGAAGCTTCCAATAGAAACTATGTCCTAAAAAAGAGGAACGTGTATAACATCACTGAAGCACGAAGAAGTTGTAGACTACTATCAAAAGATGACTAATTTGGTTATGAAATGAATAACCTCTAGAAACAGGAATGTAAGAGTGTCGATATGGTAAATAATCCATCTCATTGAATGCATATAACCAATTACTAATGTATAAAGCATCCAAAAGTACATAGGAACAAGAACTAGATATGTAGATCACTCAAAACTATGAAACCAAGGAAGCATTAGCACTAATAGTAGAAATCACCCCATAATGCTAAAAAGGGAGAGCTATGATAGGAACACTAAAACTGTGTGAAACCAAGAAGTGCATGTAGGAGAAACAACCTACAAATAAAAGTGTGTGCAAACAAAAGCACACATGCATGAGGAAAGAATCACCAAGATTCACTATTTTCATGGAAGGGACACTCACTTGACAAAGGAGTGATGGAAAACCAAAGGAAAACATCAACCCCATGGCACTTTATATCATAGTGTGAGAACAAAAGGCACAATAGAATGTGAAAATTTTCCGAAAAATATACACCAAAATGGAACTTTATCTTAATGCATGATCTATAAAATAAGAATGCATACAATGGAAGTCCATAAGATAAAAAATAGAACCACATGCTAAAATTAGAATTCTCTAATAGAAAAAGAGGAAACAAAAGTACATGAAAAAACATGCACTTTCAAAAAATATAGCACCCAAAAAGGAGTCTGGATGTAGAAGATATGCCTAGTCGAAGTCTCCAAAATGAGAACTAAATAGCAACAACCTCTCAAGAAAACATAATTCTAGAGAAAAATGGAATTCCAAACTAAAAACCACCTACACCACTATGAAGAGCATGAAATTATTCCCCATTTCAAAAAAAATGGACTTGAAAAGACCACTATATGGCTGAGATATGACCACTAGAAGATGACATCCAAAAATGAAAAGCCAAATGGAGAGGGGTTGAGAAGGGAAAAAATAATCTACACCAGATTTGTTGGAAAATGTGACTCAACTTGTTGGCTTGTATTTTTGTCTAAGTTCTCATTGTCAACTGATCATTGGAGTTGCTAACTTTGGAACCTTTTAGTGAAGTTTGGAAGTTACATAATTTCACAACTGACCGACTTCCTTTGTTGTCATTGCATCAGTGATTTATGTAACCTTGGAACCTTGTCACATAGTTCTAAAGTTTCTTAACTTTTTGATTGGGCGATCTCCTTCCATGTTGTAGTGTTCGGGATTTTCCTAACCTAAGCTAATGGATGTGGGGACCACTTGGAATTCTGGGAGACTTGTTGAGAATATTGCAGATTCCTAGCTTGATTCTCTAGAAATGCACCAGTAGTGAACACATGTCATGGTGGAGACCACTAGATATGATCAACAGTTTGATGTGATGGTCAAATGCAGTGTACGAGTAAGTTGGTTGGTTCATTCGGTATGATTCTAGCCGATGGTGGTGACTATTGTTGATGGACGATTGGTTTTCCTATGATATCGGGGAGACTTGATATGTTATTGGTCTGACTTCTTAGAGTATTTTTGATACCTTTGGTCTTGCCGATAGCTATGTGATCGGGTATTTTGACATCAGGGACACATGGTTTAGTGTCTCACTGACATGCGATATAGTTGAACACTTTGACTAAACATCTTTCCTACGTGGTGCATTCTAATCCAATGAGAGAAGCATAATGTGAACCATTGGTAGTTGTACAGTTGCAACCATTCTTGTGTGGAAGATCAACAAACCATGAACATAATGAGATATATTTTGTAACTGATGACAATGATCGGTTTGGGTATTGGAGATTT
This sequence comes from Sequoia sempervirens, assembly GCA_007258455.2. Classification (NCBI taxonomy): domain Eukaryota; kingdom Viridiplantae; phylum Streptophyta; class Pinopsida; order Cupressales; family Cupressaceae; genus Sequoia; species Sequoia sempervirens. The sequence goes on along the minus strand of VDFB02161265.1, from coordinate 125,111 downwards.
ATGTTCGATATTGCACACGGATTGATTTGAGTGGATTCATTGTATGCATCTAAGAGCATTGTGAGATTAATTTTCTATACAAGATTGAACAGTGAATGTTGTAAAATTGACATCAAAAAGTGAAGTATGTACTCTGTATGTAATTTTGTTTACTATAATACAAAGAAATTTTTCTTGGTGTGGTGGGTTTTTCTCCCATAAGGGTTTTCCCACATAAATATAGTGTTCAATTGTGTATGTGTTCATTTCTCTTTTCTGTTATTCCTTTCATGTGTATCTCAATGAACTATAATTGCAAAATTTAAAGTTATATCTCCATTTTTCCCTAAGGTTTTGACATTAGGAGAGTTTGTTATGTATCTAAGCTTTCCTTACAAGTGGTATCAGAGCTAGGCCAGTTGTGTTAACCTTGTGGGTAAGTTGGGTTTTGTGTCAATTCTATTTCAATGGGATTCTTGTAGAAGTCTGGTAATTTGAATTACATATTAAGATGGCAAGCATGTCAAGAAAGATTGAAATTGAGAAATTCAATGGCAGCAATTTTGAGTTGTGGAAACTTAAAATAGAAGATATGTTAGTTGATCGTGATCTTTGGTTTGTTGTGTCTAGAACAAAGCCTACAGGCATGAAGCAAGAAGATCGGGACCTTGTAGATCAAAAATCAAAGGGGCTGATAAATCTTTGTTTAGTAGACTCTATTCTTATGAATGTTCATGAAGAAAAGGCTACATCTTCTTTGTGGAAAAGATTGGGAGCTATTTATCAGGGCAAGTCCTTGGTGAGTAAGTTGTTCTTGAGAAAGAATTTGTACTCTTTGAAAATGATGGAAGGAGTGTCTGTTGCTAATCATTTGAATTCTTTCAACATGTTGATTGCTCAGTTAGCATCTGTGGGTGTAAAGATTGATGAAGAAGATCATTGTATGCTATTGTTATGTTCTTTGATAGATTCTTGGGATCACTTGGTGATGGCTATTAGGACTACGACATCCACTTTTAAGATGGAAGATGTTGTTGCTTCTTTGGTATCAGAAGAGATGAGAAGAAAATCTTCTGAGATGGTGAAGAAGGTGCTTGTTGTTAGAGGTAGATCGAAAGAGAAAAGGCAAGAAGAAGGACAAGAAGTCCAAATCAAAATTAGAAGGGAGTTCAAAGTCTCCTGGAAAGAAGTCCAAGGTGAAGTGTTGGAATTTTGGGAACCTAGTCATGTCTGAAAGGATTGCAACGAGGAGAAAAAGAAGAAGAATTATTCTTCCGACAATGATTCTTCTCAAAGTGATGTAGATGCCTTCATTGTAGCCTTGGCTACATAGGCATCAGATGATGTTTGGCTGATTGATTCAGGGGCATCTTTCTACATGACATCTCATAGAGACTGTTTCACTAAGTATAAAAAATATGATGGCGGAAGGGTGTATTTGGAAAGTGATTCATCTCTAGAAATAGTTGGTCATAGAAGAGTTAGAATTCAGTTTCCTAATGGAAGAGTTAAGGGAATCAATGATGTAATGCATATACCAGGTCTGGCTCAAAATTTACTTTCTGTTAGTAAGCTGAATGATGTTGGAGTGCAAGTCATGTTTTCTAGAAAAGGATGCAAAATGACTAGAGGCTCAATGGTGCTAGCTAGGGGTGCTCGTATTGGTACCTTGTATAAGTTGGATGCATTTTTTGTTCAATGCAATAGTGTCTCTGTAAAGTCACAGAAGGCTACTCATGGAGAAAAGGAGGAAAAAGTTCATGACAGTGCAAAATCTATGGAAGTTAAACTTCCAATAGAAAATACTATGCTCTAGCATCATAGGCTAGGCCACATTGGAGAAAAAGGTTTAAAAACCTTGAAAAATAAAAACTTGGTTGAAGGGCTTGATGATTGTAACCTCGAATTCGAGTTTTGTGAACATTGTATATATGGTAAACAACATCGTGTTTCATTCTACTCTAGTCCTCACAAATCTTCCAGTTTACTTGATTACATGCATTTTGATGTTTTTGTTCTAGTGAATGTTCCTTCTTTGTCTAAATCAAGATATTATGTATCGTTCATTGATGATTATTGAAGAAGGGAATTTGTTTATTTTTTGAAAAGTAAATCAGAAGTGTTTAGTCATTTTAAGGAATTTAAAAACCTTGTGGGAAAATGGATTGGAAGGAAAATAAAATGTTTAAGGACTGATAATGGTGGCGAGTTTTTTTTTTATGATTTTGAGAGGTATTGTATAGATCATGGAATTAAAAGACATAAAACTACACCCTACACTCTGCAACAAAATGGAGTTGTTAAAAGGTTCAATAGGATAGTAATGGAAAGAGCACAGAGTATGCTAAGCAGTGCTGGCTTGGAGGAGAAGTTATGGGTTGAGGCAATTGCAACAACATGTTATTTAATAATTTGTTCTCCTAATTCCACTCTTGTTGAGAAAACACCTTTGGAAGCATGGTCTGGAAAGAAGCCCTCTCTGAGACACATTCGTGTCTTTGGCTGTGAGGCGTATGCATATGTGTCGAATGAAAAAGGGTCTAAATTTGAAAATGAGGTTGTTAAATGTATATTTATTGGTTATAGTGTTGGCATAAAAGGATACAAGCTTTGGAATCCTGATACGGAGAAGGTTCTACATAGTAGAAGTGTTATTTTTCTTGGGCTGAAACCTTCTACTTTGGATCTGTAGTCAGAGACAAAATCAGAAGATAAAAAGGATGTAGTTGAAATTCCTCTGACACCAGATAAAGAGGAATTGAAAATTCAAAATGTACCTGAAAATGATGAGAGCTCAAGTAGTTCTGAGAGTTCTGAAGAAGAAGAAGAACCTCAACCTTAGCCTATGAGGAGGTCAACACGTGAAAGAAAGCAACCTAATAGGTATGGGTTTTCTTTGTTAGATACTACTTGTGCCTATGCTTTAATTTCTAGTGCTAATGAGCCTAGGACTATGAAAGAGGCATTTAGAATGTCTGATTCAAACTCTTGGTTAGAAGCAATGAATGAAGAAATGGCATCATTAGAAAAGAATGATACTTGGAGTTTGGTGCCCTTGCTTGAAGGTAGAAAATCCATTGGTTGTAAATGGGTATTTAAAAAGAAAATAGGTCTGGATGGCAATGTGGAAAAGTATAAGGCAAGGTTGGTTGCAAAGGGCTATTCCCAAGTAGAGGGAATTGATTATGGAGAAATTTTTTCTCCTGTAGCTAATCTAACGTCCATCAGATTTCTTTTGTCACTTGCAGTAGTGTATGACTTAGAGGTTGAATAGATGGATGTGAAGACAACATTTCTTCATGGTGACCTTGAAGAAGAAATTTATATGTCCTATCCTGAGCACTTTGTGGAAAAAAGTAAAGAAAATATGGTTTGCAAGTTGAAAAAATCTCTATATGGATTAAAACAATCACCTAGAATGTGGTACCAAAAGTTTGACACATTTTTTTCAATGTTATTAGGATTTGTAAGATCAAAATCTGATCATTGTGTGTACTACAAAGCTGAAAATGATCATGTTCTTATTATTGCTCTCTATGATGATGATATGTTGTTCATAGGCAATAGTAAGTTAATGATTTCTGATCTAAAATCTCAGTTCTTTGCAAAGTTCAAAATGAAAGATCTTGGTGCTTCCAAGTATATTCTAGGAATGGAAATAACCAGGGATAGGAAGAGTAGAAAATTTTGGCTTAGTCAAAGTAAGTATATTAATACTATTTTGGAGAGATTTTGTATGACTGATTGCAAGTAGCTTGTTGTTCCAGTTTTGTAGGGAATGAAGCTATCTGTTGAAGATTGTCCAAAATATCCTACTAAGATGGAGGACATTACCAAACTGCCTTATGCTAGTGTTTAGTAGTTTAATGTATGCAATGGTCTGTACAAGGCCAAACATTTCCCAAGTAGTCAGAGTACTTAGTTGTTTTATGGAAAATCCTAGAAGGACAAATTGGGATGCTGTGAAAAGAGTGTTTAGATATCTGAAGGGAACTTCACAGTATGATTTGTGTTACCATGGAAATTTGGTTGAATCACATAGGACTCTCAGCATTCGAGACTATGTGGATTTTTATTGGGCAGGGGACATTGACAGCAAAAGATCCACTAGTGGATATATTTTCATGATGAATGGTGGTGCAGTTAGTTTGATGAGTAAGTGGTAGGTTGTAGTCGCTTTGTCCACTACAGAGGCAGAATACATGGCAACACACACCTGTAAAGAAGCAATCTGGTTAAAACATTTTTGTTCTAACATTGGGTTTGATGTAGGGAAAAATTACAATTTACTATGACATTTAGAGTGCTATTTGTTTGGAAAAAAATCCTACTTTCCATGCCAGGACAAAACATATTGATGTGCAATATCATTTTGTTCAAGATATGGTGGAGGATGGAAAGGTCTCTTTAGAAAAGTGGATAATCTAGAGAATGTTGCAGATGCATTGATGAAACCAGTGAGCACAGACAAGTATAGGTGGTGTGCCAGTTTGATGGGCCTTGGAGTCCATGACCTTCATTAACTTTGAGTTTGAAGGAAGCCAGTAAATCTTCATCAAGTGGGAGATTCTTGGAAATTTTGCCTCAACTTGTTGGCTTTTATTTCTGTCTAACTCCTCATTGTCGGTCAATCGCTAGAGTTGCTAACTTTGGAACCTTTTAGCGGAGTTTGGAAGTTACATAATTTCCTAACTAGCCGACTTCCTTTGTTGTTGTGGCATCAGTGATTTTTGTAACCTTGGAACCTTGTCGCATAGTTCTAAATTTTCTTAACTTTCTGACTAAGCAATCTCCTTCCATGTTGTGGTGTTTGGGATTTTCCTAACCTAAGCTGACGGATGTGGGGACCACTTGGAATTCTGGGAGACTTGTTGAGAATATTGTAGATTCCCAGCTTGATTCTCTAGAAATGAACCAATAGTGAACACTTGTCATGGTGGAGACCACTAGATATGATCAATAGTTTGGTGTCATGGTCAAATGTGGTGTACGAGTAAGTTGGCTGGTTCATTTGGTATGACTCTGGCTGATGGTGGTGACTCTTACCGATGGACTATTAGTTTTCTTGTGATATCGAGAAGACTTGATATGTTATCATTTTGACTTCTTAGAGTCTTGTCGATACCTTTGGTCTTGCTGATAGCTATGTGATCAGGTATTTTGGCATCAGGGAGACACAGTTTAGTGTCTCACCGACATGCGATATAGTTGAACACTTTGACCAAACATCTATCCTACGTGGCATGTTCTAAGCCAATGAGAGAATCAGAATGTGAACCATTGGTAGTTGTACAGTTGCAACCGTTTCTTATGGAAGATCAACAAACCATGAACATAATGAGATATATTTTGTAATTGATGACGATGATCGATTTGGGTATTAGAAATTTCTATTCGATACTATACACGGATTGATCTGAGTGGATTCATTGTATGCATCTGAGAGCATTGTGAGATTAATGTTCCATACAAGATTGATCAGTGAATGTTGCTGCTATAAAATTGACATTAGAAAGTGGAGTTTGTACTATGTATGTAATTTTGTTTACTGTAATACAAAGAGGCTTTTCTTGGTGTGGTGGGTTTTTCTCCCATAAGGGCTTTCCCACATAAATCTGGTGTTCAATTTTGTATGTGTTCATTTCTCTTTTCTGTTATTCCTTTCATGTGTATCTCAATGAACTATAATTGCAAATTTTTAAGTCATATCTACATTCTTCCCTAAGGTTTTGATGCTAGGAGAATTTGTTCTGCACCTAAGCTTTTCTTACAAGATATGGAAAAAAAACCCAAAAGTGGAAGTCTACCAAGTTTAAACCTCTACTAAAAAGATATCTAGGTACACTACAAGTGGATTTTATTGCAAAAAAATTACAAATAAAATGAGCAATGAACAAAAAAGGAAAGGGCATTGGTAAAGGTAGCCGTAGATTCACAATTGTCACATGACCAATAAATGACCCATAGAGGTATGGGGCCCACAGGGGAAGGTACCCTTCGAGTACTCCCAAAAAAATCTATCGTCATAGATTTTTTTAAAAACCCTTTTTTTAAATGATTTTTAAAAGATTTTTTTAAGATTTTCATAATTTTTTTAAAAACACCATACCCTAATATTTAAATTTTTATTTTTTATTTTTGTGCAAATGATTATATAAGGTTCATATAGGCCTTGTATGAAAAAAAATTCCTTAGAAGCTCTCAACACCAAAATAGGGAAAATTTATAGTCAAAATTCATCAAATCATCCACTCAAACACAGCAGTAATGTCTATTTTCCACCAAAATGCACCAAAAACACAAATACTCTCTAAATCCAAAAAAAGAAAATTGCTTCAAACCCTTGCAAATCTAACCTCAGTAGTCCAAATCAATCCAAACAAAAGGTAAAACTATCTTTTCTGACAACTCTGAATCCAATGGAAGACTCTATTTTGCTCCCATATGCACCAAAAATTCACCACCTCCAAACTTTTCAAAAAATTCAAAGGGGATTCAAGTCTAAAGCCTATAACCATTGTTGAAGAAAAAGAACCTCATAATCAAGAAGGGGTTCATAGAATCCATGCTCTAATACCATGTTAGAAATATGAAAAAAATGAGCCACATGACCAAACAACCAAAAAATACACCTTCCACACAAGAGATTTGTAAACAAAGAATTGCTATATTCCTCAACAAGAAAAAACTATAGAATGAACCTCAAGAAACTTCAAGGAAAAAAAAGTCCTCAAAGATTGAGTTCAAGAAATCAAGGCATGAAAGATCGATAGATAATACAATGAGGGTTGAGTGCTATATAGGAGAAACCCTAAATGGTAAAGGGATTAAATCAGGGCAAGTGTCAACATCACATGTGATGAGATGAAATGATCTAATAATAGCTCACTTCAATTAACATAGAAAATCACTTAGTTAACTAAATAAAGAACTCCTAAGTTTATCTTAAGTGCATGAGAATAAATTAGACTAATAATTAATTAAAGATTAATCAATTATTAGCTAATGCAAGATTACTGTAGCATCCATTTTTTGGAAAATGATTATCTTTGGATAATTTATCCTTCAGAAGAGTTAAAGAAAACCGTAAAGGAAGGAAAACCACCAATAATACAGGGCATAGGGTTTTACTTGAGATACTGGGAAGTAATGTGAACCCCAAGAATCACACAATGGATAAAAGGTTAGTATGGGATAGACTAGTGAATTTTCCTTCAAAATACTAGAGTAGAGAGGTCTTGGCACTATTAGGGGAAGAGCTAGGTACATTTGTGGATCTAGATGAAAAATGTATCAGTGGGGAGAAAGAGATGGAGCCAAAATATATTTAGAAATCAAAGAAAATAGTACCCAATGGACTATCTTGGAGGTCATTACAAAAGAGTTCAACTGGATCCAAGAGGTACCATGGGAAGAGACTCCATACCTAAACTCTAAATCCAAAAAGATCAAACTGATCTTGGAATCATCAAGGAAAAAGGAGTGCAGGCTGCCAAATAGTGGAAAGAAATGCTTCATCAATAATTCAATCCCAAATGTTCATGAGACAATTTTTGAAGATATTCAAGAGAATAAGCAGGGTGTGTGCATAAATGTATATTGTAACAAAAATCCCATTCCTTCTAGGGAGCTAGATATTGGATGGGATAGTGCAACCTCCAATGGATTGTTGGTCCATCAGTGGTAGAGTAGCAAGAGGTTGGATTTGGAAAGGTCAAGTGAGAAGCAATGGGGAGCCTAATGTAGAGGATTCTCTATCTCAAGTCCAATAGGAGTGGAAAGGGATAGAGGAGGTAAACTTAGTAGTAACACAAGGTGTAAAGGATCAAGAACAAGAGCTTGAAGAATTGGATACATTTTTGGAGGTGGGAAATAAATTATTAAATATCATAAAATTGAGGGAAGTGGAGGAGATGACCATTGTTACAAAGGGGAAAGCCTCCAAAGAGAAAGCTTTAGGGCTTCCACAAGCAAAGGAAATGGAAGGTATGAAAAGCGAATGGGAAGAGGATCACAATAATAATGTTTCTAGCCTGATTGTACGAAGGAAGTTCAAATAAGGAGAAATTTATTTGGAATAGGAAAACCAAGTAATAGCAGAGGTTTCCCCTTTGGGGTGAAAAACTGAAAGCCCTAAGAAACTTGGAATTAAGCAAAAAGAAGAAGAAAGTCCAAATTTTGGGAAGGGAAAGAGTAAGGGAAGGAAGAAAAATAAGAAGAGGTTGTTGGATGCTAAGGTAGAAGGACAAGTCAAGATCACCAAGATTTTGAGATCAAGAAAGGGTGTTACACTTCTTAAGGAGCAATGAAGGTCACTTCGTGGAATTATAAGGGCTTATGCCCCTAACAAGAGATGTTTGGTCAGGTGTTTCATGGATTTGTCACAAGATGGCATATTTATTATTCAAGAATCAAAGTTGTTCAAGGAGGAGGTGGACATGTTCAAGAGGAAGTTAAAGTATTGGCAAGAAAAAGTAATAGATTTAGATGGTGCATCTAGCGGCTTAATCACTTTATGGAAATCTCAAAGGTTCTACATGGAGAAGGTTGTAGGAAATAACCATTGGTTGGAAAGTAAGGTAAGAAGTCTCAAAGCCAATTTGCAATTGACTTTGATCAATTATTATGATTCTTCTATTAAACAGGCATGGGACAACTAAGAGGGAGGGTGAATTAGTTGTCATACATTTTCAAATTGTTTTGTTATAAAGTAAGAGAATGAAACACAATAATAGAAAGAAGATCAACACAATGAACACTATATTTTTACGTGGAAAACCCAATCAGTGAAAAAAAATGACGAGGGTTAACTCACAATATAAAATATTATAAAACAAAGGCTCATTGCCAAGGGCTCACTACCCAAAAGAGGACTCATTGTCCAAGTACAAAGGCTCACTACCAACAAAAAGGACTCACTGTCCAATAGGAAGGCTCACTACCTACAAATACAAAAGAGAACAAAAAGATTGACCACAACAAGTAGTGCACATTCATAGGATTGTAGAAACCCTTTTCTCACTACCTTCAACTCAATGGAGAACTACTATCACAAATCACACACACTTCTACTCTTATGATTTTTGGTTCACTTTCGTCACTTTGCATCACATTATCATACTTGACTCTTCACAATTTGACTTGCTTTTATACCATCCTCAACCTTAGAAACTTTCTCCAAGGTCAACCACAAAAACCTTAATTCATACATTCAAAATACATCAGTAACTCAAAATTCCTACGGTGGAAAGGAATAAGAGTGGAAAAAAAAAATTCAAGATAGCAAAAATAATATCTCGAAACAACCACATACTTCATTAGTTAAATTTTATTCTTCAAATGAAGTGTAAACACTAGGTCAGCCAAACCTAATGAGAACACAAATAAACATTGATGTACATGCTTCCCAATCAGAAGATGACACACAGACTCCACAATATGCTTCATTAAGCACAAGAATACACCTCAGAATCTTCAAGATACATCTGTAGCAAAACTACAAAATTCAATCACTAAACACCTTTCACCAGTCCATTCAGATTGTATAAACTCACACTAAATTACTAAAACGTGACTTCTAGATCACCAACCTTCAAACTTCTTTGCCAGAGCACAAAAAAGACCTTCAAAAGAAATATACCATATCTACAAGATCTGAAATGAAATAGTAGAGAACTAGGGAGAAAAACTATTTTTCCAACCCACAGAAGACCAATTTTGCTAGAATAGTTCACACACTGAGGAACATAACTTTTACACACTAGTGAACATAAATTTTACACACCATCATACTAAAAATTGAAACTTAGAATATATCACCACTAAATCCTCATTAATAATCCTTTAGATCTACACAAGCATAGGATCAACATAAGAGAAATGTTGAGCACATACCAGAGCACATTTTGAACACTAACTTCTCTTCTTTATTTAATTTTCACAAAAGCACTTGGAAACTCATCAATACAACACATTTACAACACTAAAAAGGATATATTCATGTACTCACAACATATCAACAACATCTCAATTATACATGTACAATTTGCAACATACTGAACTATGTTTAAATCAATGACAGCATTAATGAAAACACCACCAATCTTGCTCATACTTGCATCAATCTCCCCCTTTGTCAAATTGATGGCAACACATGATGTGAAACCACATCAAAAACAACATCACCCTTCACAATACTAGGAGAACACCTTCTCTTCTTCAACAACTATTTTTCTCTTAACTTTTCTCTCCCCCTTTGACATCAATGGAAAAAATCAGCAACACTGATTACTCCCCCTTAGGAGTATACTCATACTGTAACAATGAAATCATTTCTACCCCCCCTATGGAGTAGACCCATTTACCAGTCCAGATAAATGAAGAATCTATGAATTCACTAGACTGATGCACCTTCATGTGTAATTAGTTAGGAGGGCCCACAACCCCCAACATCTCCCTAAGATGCTCAAAAGTATCCTTTGAAAGATCCTTGGTAAATATTTCTACAATCTATTCCTTTTTGGTCAAATACTCCAATCTAACCTCATTCTCCAACATTTTTTCTCTCAGGAAATGATACTTGATAGATATTTGTTTTGTTCTTGAATTCATAATTGGGTTCTTTCAAATGTTTATTTCACTTGTATTATCACAAAAAATAGAGATAAACTCAGCACATATCACTCTGATGCCGTCAGATTTTGCTTCATCCATCAAACTTGTGTGTAGTAGGATGCTACAGCAATGTATTCTACCTCTATAGTGGATAAAGAAACTAAGACTTTCTTCTTACTCAACCATGAAACCAATCTTTCACTAAGCAATAAAGCACCACCACTAGTACTCTTCTAGTCATCTACACTTCCAACCCAATGAGCATCTACATAAGCATTTAAGGTGAAATCATCACTCTTAGGATACCATAATCCATAATACAGTGTACCTTTAATATATCTAAATATCCTCTTTATAGCTACAACATGTGCCTCTTTAGGATCTACTTGGAATCTAGCAACTAAACACACTGCATGCATAGTGTTTGGTCTAGTAGCAGTAAGATACAGTAGTCCACCAATCATAGATATGTATTTTCTCTAATTAGTCTTAGCAAATTCATCATCTTTGCTCAACTTACATCTAGTTATCATAGGAGTACAAACCAATTTGGAATCATCCATCCCAAACTTCTTTAACAGCTCTTTTACATACTTAGATTGTTAAATGAATATTGCTTTGTCAATTTGATTCATGTGTAGGCCAAGGAAGAAATTCAATTCACTAATCATAGACATCTCAAATTCTTTCTAGATCTCTTTAGTAAACTTCTTACACATTCCTTCATTTCCACCAAAAATGATATCATCAACATAAACAACTACTATCAACATCTTGTTACCTTACACTTTGAAGTAAAGGTTGTTATCAGCAAAACCTTTGTTCAATCCTTTCTTTTTCAGATACTTGTCCAGTCTAGCATACCCAGCTCTGGGAGCTTCCTTCAGTCCATACAATGCCTTCTTCAACTTAAAAACCATGTTTGGTTTGTTAGACAGCTGAAACCCTTTAGGTTGCTCTATGTACACCTCTTCCTCCAACTCACCATTCAAAAATGTTAACTTAACATCCATTTGATACACTTTGAAGTTCTTATGAGCTCAAAAATCCAAAAACATCCTAATAACTTCCATTTTAGCCACAAGGGAAAATGTTTCTTCAAAATTTATACCTTCAACTTGTGAAGATCCTTTGCATGCCAGTCTTTCCTTATTCCTTACAACCTCTCCATTTTCATTCAATTTATTCCTTAACACCCATTTTGAATCAATCACATTCTTATTCACAGGCCTAGGGACTAGTTACCATGTTTAATTCTTTTCTATCTACTGCAATTATTCTTTCATAGCCTTCATCCAACTCTCATCTTCACATGCTTCACTCATAATCTTGGGTTCAATTTTAGAAAGAAAACACAATTTTACCTCAGCTACAACTCTGCTTCTAGTCTTCACACCTTCACTTTTACTTCCAATTATCTAATCCTCTGGATGATTTTTCTAAACATACTTAGGAGTTTTGACAGTAGGTTCTGGTTCATTTTCTTCTTCTCCTTCTTCTCCTTCCACCTACTCTTCTTTCTCTTCATCTTCATTCTCCTTACTCTCCTCAGGTACATGTCCACAAATAGGATCATCAGGTCAACCTCACTTATTTCAATAAGTCTCCTTATTTCTTCATTAACTTTCACATTTTCACTTTCAATGATCTTTCTCAGCCTTTTATTGAACCATCTATATGCTTTGCTAGTAGTAGAATATACAAGAAAAATTCCTTCATCACATCTAGCATCAAACTTTCCAATATTTTCATCATCTCTTTTAATATAACATCTACTTACAAATACTTCATAGTAGGAGTCTTACCAGTCCATAATTCAAAAGGTGTCTTAGTGTTGTATCTAATTTTAACTCTATTTAGAACATAAACAACAGTATGTATCACTTCTCTCTAGTAGACATCCAATACATTTGCTTATTTCATCATAGTTCTAGCTACTTCCTATACTGTCTAGTTTTTCCTTTCAACTATGCCATTCTACTGAGGGGTTTTCAGAGCAGAAACCTATCTTTTCATGCAATGTTATTCACAAAATATATTAAATTCACCAAAAGTGGATTCTCCACCTCTATCAGATCTCAAACATTTTATTTTCAAATTTACTTCATTTTCAACTCTTGCTTTGAATACCTTAAACCTATCCAGAGCCTGAGTATTTTCTCTAAGAAAAGAATCCCATGTCATTCGAGTATAATCACCAATAGGCAACATGAAATACCTATCACCATTCAAGCTTCTAGTTCTAGTTGGACCATAGAGATCAGTATGAATCAATTCTAGCATTCTGGTAGTAGAGTACTCTTTTCCATTAAAATTGCATCTTGTTTGTTTCCCCAATTGACAACTTTTACAAATGTCATTACTAGGTCTTGTGATTCTAGGTAGTGCTTGAACAATCTCTTTTACACGAATTTTGACCAAGTTATCAAAATTTACATGTCTCATTCTCCAATGCCATAATCAACTTTCATTGATTTGAGAGACAAGGCAATGACCATCAACTCCTTTCAAATAATAGATGTTTCCATGAGTTCTTCCAACAACAATCATATCTCCACTTCTGGATCCTTTTCTAATTTCATGAGTGCTATTCTAGAACACAAGTTTAAAACTATGGCTACACATCTGACCAACACTCAAAAGGTTATGCATCAAACCCTTCACATAATATAAATTATCAGTATTATGCACTCCATCAAAACTAATTGAACCTTTCTCATAGATCTTTTCTCTTAAATCATCACCAAAAAAAACTAAACCACCATCATATTTCTCAAGTTTAGTGAACTTACTCTTATCTTTGTTCATGTGATTTGAACATCCATTATCAATCACCCAATAGTCTTCACCCTATCTTTCATGAAATGTGGTAACCAAACTACCTTCCAACCTATTCCTCTTACTCTCCATACCTTTCTTGCTTCCACATTTTCCAGCATTAGTGGAGACAGATTTACTTTCCAAAGCTAAGAATAAGCATTCACTATCATCAGCCTCATTCTTAGATTCATCATCAAAAATTCCCACTTCTTCTTTAACATAGTACAACTTCTTATATCTCTTATCCTTCCTATCCTTATCCTTATAATCCTTTTTCTTATGCACAACTCTATTTAGACATCTCAAATCATAATGACCAATATTACCACAATTGAAAAATTTAAAGGGAAACATACCTTTATACTTTATGGTTCATTTCTTGAACTTCTTGGTGAAATTTGGTTCCAGCTCATCAACACCATCACTATCTAGTTCCTCTTCAATATTCAATGCATTGAATGTTGTTTCTAGCTTTTCTTCTATCTTGTCTTCTTTCTATAACTTCATCATCTCAAATACTTGCAAGGTGTTGAATAATTGCTCCAAAGTATAAGTCTTAGGATTATATACTTCTTCAATAACCAAGATCTTATCACTATAGCACTCAGGTAGGGTTATCAACATCTTCTCAATTATATCTTCATTTGATAGTTTTCTTCCTTGATTTTTGGCTTCATTTGTATTCAATTCAACTTTCTAAAAGAAACATGTAAACTCTTCAACTTCTTCCATCTTTAAATTCACAAATCTACACTTCGTCGCCAGCTTCTTTGTCAACTTCACTCTTTCATTTCCTTCATACATATCTTCCAACTTTTTCTAGACTTCATATGTAGTTTCCAAAGAAGAAACCTTTGCTTGCTCATTCTTATATAAACCATTGCAAATAGCTTACTTTGCCTCCTCATTTTCTTCATAAGTAGAGATCTCATCTACTATAGAAAGACCACCAGTAGAGGGTGTATATTTTGTCTCAATAGCCTTCCAGGTCTTAAAACCAAAGGAAATAATGTATCCTTTCATCTATCCCTTCCAATAATTGTAGTCAATTCATCAAACATAGGGATTTCCAACTTATGCACCATCGGATCTACCTTAAGTGGTTAAGCTCTACAACAAGGAACCAAAGCTCTGATACCAATTGTTAAACAAGTGTAGGACAACTAAGAGGGGGATTGAATTAGTTGTCACACAATTTCAAATTTAAAAGTTCAGCACTTATTAATTCCACAACCATACTATTATGTTATTAAGTAAGAGCATGAAAATCAAATAACAGAAATAAAATCAACACAATTGATGCAGTGCTAGGAGGATCACAATTCAACTCAGCCAATCATTCAAAGCAATGATACAAAATTCTTGCTCTTAGGAATTCTTGGCTTACTTTGTAATAACACAACTTAGAAATCATCAACAATGACTAAAATTCAACAAACTTGATTCACTTGAAAACTTTTATAAACTGATTCATCTCAAACAATGATTAAGTGCATTCTAGATCACATTGGAAACATTGCCATGGCAGCCCACAATTTAATGCAACAAACTATCATTAATAACTTTCAAAAAACAAATAATAAATCAAATCACTCTAATCATATTAAAGAAAACACAATTATAGACTTTTCCTCCAACTTTTATGTAGATCCAATAGTGGAAAATAAAGTTATTGCATTTTTCCCAAACCTACAAACTAGGTAGGGTTCAGACTTTCCCTCACAAAAATGGCCATAACTTATTCAACTCTTAATGAAATTTGATGAGACTTGAAGAAAATGAGCGTGGATTCATATGGAAAAAAAATCCAATTGGTTTCAGATCCAAAATATATATTTTACAATCTATACCATCACATTTTTCAGGCTGCAAACTCTACACAATTTTGCTAGAATGAGGCAATCTCACCAAAATAGTCATATCTCCCACAAAACTCAATAAAATTCAATGATAAAAAAAAATTGTAAACTAGAAATAGATATTTTTCCATCCATATATTATAATCCATCATTTTAATCCATACCAAGATGTACAATGCACAACTTTAGCCTGAAAACAATGTAAGAATCAGAAAATGTAGACAAAATTTGAGGTTTCCATTCATCAAACTTCAAAAATAATGTCTCCAATCCAAAATTAGAGTTCTGGAGGGTCTCTTTATACATTTCCAACCAAAACAAACTATTTTCAAGCATCTGTTGATTAGTTTTTTGACAAGACACCCCAATGCCGCTTCATTTACCTAATTTTGCACTTTTGACAATTTTTACAATATGAAACAACTTTAAACATCATTTGACAAATGACTTAAAATATAACTTCCTAAGACTCAAACACCTCTAAAATTGTTTGATAAACCTTATTATAAGACCCAATACACAAAATAGATCAAATATTTGCAAATGGCCTCATGGAGGAAAGAAATCAAATAGGTGCTACTACACCAAACTCTTAAGGGAAAAAGAATTCAAGCCCCTTTAAATTGTCTTCTTCCTAATCTTCGAGTTCCTTTGCACTTTTTCCTTGATCTTGGAAATTATCCCTGGGTCCTTCTTCCTCTTCTCCATCATCTTCTCAACTTCGAGGCTCCAAAACTCCATTTCTTGTGTATAAACCTCAGTAGCATCATCTATATCTTCATTCTCTTCATTAGAGTACCATATAAGATGTTCACCATAACCATAACCTACATCATATTCTTGCAAACCTTCATATACCTCATTAGCAAACAAATCTACAACATCTTCACTAACAACCTTATCATTAACAACATCTTGAGTACCAATACCAACTTTATCATCAACATCAACAACCTTCTCTAATTGTTCATCAACAAAAATTCCATCAACTACTTGATTACCAACAACAACCATATCATTTATCTCAAAATCAATATGTTCATCCTCAAACACAATTGGAATATCATGCATCTCAACTTGTAACTTAATTTTCTCAACAAAATTTACCTTTGCCTCATTTGCTACCATTTGTGCTTCTCTTTTCCTTCTTTGAATAATCTTTTGGATGGCCCACACAACTCTCTCCTTCACTGTCAAATGCCAACTTGTAGCTTTCCTATACAACTTCTTCAACTCAACCTTTTGTCTTTCTATCTTCTTACTGAGTTTCTCTAGGGCTTGCTTAAATTCTTAATCCTTCTTATTTTGATTTTTTCTTCTATCTTTCTTTCTTCCTCAATTATTTTTCCTCTCTTTTCTTCTTCCTTTGTGAATCCTCAGCTTGCAAACATTTTTCCAATCTTCTCAACAAATCCATCTTCACAAGCAAGTCCCTCCTTGCTTCCACATCACCTCACCTCACCTAGGCAACCAAGTTCCTTCCTCAACCTGCACAATAGAACACACAACTACAACCACAAACACAAACACAAACTCTTCCTCTACCTAGACCTTACTGGGCTCTAATACCAATTTGATGTAGTGCTAGGAGGATCACAATTCAACTCAACCAATCATTCAAAGCAATGATACAAAATTCTTTCTCTTAGGAATTCTTGGATTAATTTGAAATAAAAAACTTATAAATCATCAACAATGACCAAAATTCAGAAAAATTGGTTCACTTGACAAATTTCATAAATGGATTCATCTAATACAATGATTAAGTGCATTCTAGATCACATTGGAAACATTGCCATGGCAGCCCACAATTTAATCCAATGAACTATCATTAATAACTTTAAAAATCAAAATAATAAACCCAATTGATCTAGTGAGATTGAATACAACATAATTATAGACTTTTCCTCCAACTTTTATGAAGATCCAATAGTGGAAAAGAAAGTTATTATATTTTTCCCAAACTTGCAAACCCTAGGTAGGGTTCAAACCTACCCTCACAAAAATGGTCATAACTTATTCAAATATTAATGAAATTTGGTGGGACTTGAATCAAATGAAATTAGATTCATATGGAAACAAAATAAAATTAGGTTTAGATCCAAAATATAGACTGTACAATCTGTACCATCACATTTTTCAGGCTACAAATTCTACACAATTTTGCAAGAATAGGGTAGTCTCACCAAAATAGTCATATCTCCCACAAAACTCAATAAAATTCAATGATTAAAAAATAATTCTAAATTAGAAACAGATATATTTCCATCCATATATTATACTCCATCATATGAGTCCATACTAGGTCATACAATGAACAACTTCATCCTGAAAACAATGTAGGAATCAGAAAACACACAAAATTTGAGGTTTCCATTCATCAAACTTCAAAAATAATGTCTCCAACCCCCAATTCGAGTTTTGGAGGGTGTATTTATACATTTACAACCAAAACAAACTATTTTCAAGTACCTTTTGATTTGTTTGTTGACAAAACACCTTAATGACACTTCATCTACCTAATTTTTCACTTGTGACAATTTTTACAATATGGAACAACTTTAAACATTATTTGACAAATGAATTAAAATATGACTTCCTAAGACTCAAAAACCTATAAAATGGTTTTATAAACCTTATTATAAGACCCAATACACAAAATAGAGAAACTATTTACAAATGGCCTCATGGAGGCAAGAAATCAAGCAGGTGTTCTGCACTTTTGACAATTTTTACAATATGGAACAACTTTAAACATTATTTGAAAAATGACTTAAAATATGAATTCCTAAGACTCAAACACATATAAAATGGTTTGATAAACCTTATTATAAGATCCAATACACAAAATTGAGCAACTATTTACAAATGGCCTCATGGAAGCAAAAAATCAAATAGGTGCTCCTACACCAACAATGAACACCAAATCTTTATGTGAAAAATCCAATGAGAGAAAAACCATGGTGAGGGTTAACTCACAATATAAAAGATTATAAAAAAAAAGGTTCCCTTCCAAGGGCTCACTACCTAGAATAGGATTCACTGTCCAATAGGGAGGTTCATTGCCTACAAATACAAAAGAGAACAAAAAGACCCACCACAAAAATTAATGCACATTCGCAAGATTGCATAAACCATTTTCTCACTACCTTCAACTCAATGGAAAACTACTATCACAACTCACACACACACTTCCGCTCTTATGATTTGTGGCTCACTTTCGTCACTTTGCATCACACTGTCATACAACTCTTCACAATTCAACTTGTTTTTATACCATCCTCAACCTTAGAAACTTTCTCCAAGGTTGGCCACAAAAAAATTATTTCATAAATTCAAAATAGGTTGGCATCTCAAAATTCCCGTGGAGGAAAGGAATAGAGTGAACCAACAAAAAAAAAAATTCAAGATAACAAAAATAATATCTTGAAACAACCACACACTTCCTTAGGGTATGTGTAGGATCATCATGGAAAAAATAGGCCCTTAAGTGGCAAAAAATTCAAAAAAATCAGAGTTAGGAAACTTGAGGTAAAAATTTGAATAAATTATCTATATTATTTCAAAAATATGTAATAATAGATTATGTAGCAAATTGAATGCAGTTTCTAAACTACTAGTTTTTTTTTTTAAATCTATTTGGTGAAAATTTGAAATTTCCAAATAGTACTTAAATTTCAGGAAAAAATAAGAAGTAGGTGTATGTTTGACCACCCTTACTGCAATAAAATAATAATATTTTTTATAAGATTTTAGATATAAGTAGAGGACTCATGTACCAATGCGATGCATAATTTTTTGTAATTTTTTTCCAAGTAAATAATTAATTATGGCTTTTTTATTACAAATTTTAAAAAATATAAAAAATTGTATGTCTGACCACCTTAACTTGATCAAAACTTCATGAAATTCATTTTTTTCTTTTTTTAATCTTATATTATGTGATGCATAGAATGTGACACATGTTTTAGATTCAAAAAATGTGATACCATTTGAAAGCTATAGATGTTTTTTAATCAACCTATCAATTAGGACTTTAGTCCTAATTCAAATAGAAAATAAATTATAATTACTTATTAAATTCAAAGTGAAGCATAATTTATATTGGTACAAAGCTGAGAATATCCTTTAAAAACCCTTTTTGTTTCATCAATTTTGCATTAAAAAAAAGTCGTCAGCCAATACCCATCATATTGCCACTTTTTGGCCCATCATGATCTTGCACATACCCCTTAGTTAAATTTTATTTTAAAATGCTTAGAAATATGTGAAATTAGGATCATAACCAAAAAATTTAGGTGGGACTCATTCACCCAAGGTGGCTAATGAGTCCTAGATCACTAAATATGGGTCACTCAAGCTTTAAACACCTAAATTTTGATTAGGTAATGATTTGTGTCAAGATTATCCTCAAAAAGATGCATTAAATGGGGCTTGTGGATGTAAAATAAGACTAATTAAATCATAGGAAAGCCCAATTATTAAATAAAGCCATAGAAAAGTGTGAAAGTGTGTTACAACACTTTACAACACTCCAAATAAGGCACTAATAATCTCATTTAGTTCACAAGGGCCCAAGACCTAATGTGAATATGTTAGGCATGTTACAACATCAAAGCAAGGCCAAGTTAGGGGACCTTTTTCCATCATTACATCTAGCCCCCACTTTAGTGAGAGGAGGAACTTGCTTCCAACTCACACTAAAGTAGACAAGATGCATCAATGCCAACAAGATAAGATGACTATGATCAAAAGGGGTTTGAATGGACCAATGCTAGTAAGATAGGACAAAACATGGTTAAGAGGGTTGCGCAAGCCCCCAAGAAAAAGGTCCTATGGAAAAACAACATAAGCACAAAAGAACACATATGAAAATGAAGTAAAGAGAAACAATAAGGAATAGGCATGCATTGTTAAAGACACAAAGGAAATGAAATAACATGAAAAATAAAAGGGCGGATCAATATTCAACCATTTTTCCAACGTGATGTCAATTAGATCTAGGTTATTTTTATTAAAAATATGCATACTCACTCTAAGGCAATAGAACTTTAGGCTGCCTATTGGGTGAGAAGTCCAAGAAGGTGAGACACATACATTCATGGATGGTATGCTCTCACACACATGCACGAGGGGCTAAGGGAAATTCATGCCCTCGTTTGGCTTCCTGTCAAACCATACAAAAGTTATACGTCCTAATAACTTTAATAAGGTGCCACACAGAAATTATTTTCAAGCTTCATGAGACAAGAAAAGCTTTTTATGCTTAGAACTCATGAACAAACAATATGGCTCCATGGGCATACAAGTTGTGTTATGCAAGGTGGCCATATAACTGAAAATGTATATGCAAAATAAGGGATGTTCAAAGGAGCCTTGCTTAGTTCATGCAAGGTCTTTAACTTAGGGAACATTGTGCCTAATGTCTCTAAGAGAGGACCAATCAAAGAATAAAATATTTGCAACTTAGGGGATGTAGTGCATCACATCAAGCCATTATGAGAAATGTAAGATGCTAAGAGAATTCACACTCTTGAAGGACACCACACTTGATGTCATCCACAAAGAAAAAAATGCATCATATAAAGTAAGAAGACTCCACTATGAACTATGGAGAGAAAAATGCAAAAGAATAATGCCAATGCATGCCCCCACTTTAAACAAATTGCTAAACACCATGTTGTGAACCATTACTTTAAAGTAGCAAATGATAAATGCTAACAGAAAAGGAAGACATGAGAGCTAACATGGAAAGCCCTATGCCAAGTCATATGTTTCCAGGTAAAGCTATGTCATGCAAAAGAAAAGGAAAAGAGAGGGGTTTCCCCCAAAAATGAAAATCCAAACACATGAGGGATCTATGGATTTGGGGTCAATATGTTCTTGCTACAATTTTTTTAGAGAGCTCAGAACTATCATCATTATCCAAATACACATAAAAATGGAAGAATGACACAAAGAGAGCAAAAATAAAGAAAAAATACTTTTGGGTCAACATGGAAGAGACATGAATGTCTCGACACCTAGCATCATCCCCAAAAGGAAAACACGAGACAAATGAAAAAGAGATAAAGAAAAAGTAAAGGAAAATCCTTTTGGTTCAACATGGAAGAGAC
Source organism: Sequoia sempervirens (assembly GCA_007258455.2). Lineage (NCBI taxonomy): Eukaryota > Viridiplantae > Streptophyta > Pinopsida > Cupressales > Cupressaceae > Sequoia > Sequoia sempervirens. The sequence continues at coordinate 103,723 of VDFB02161265.1, read as the reverse complement.
ATGAATGTCTTGATTCCTTGCATCATCCCCAAAAAGAAAACACAAGTCAAATGAAAAGATAAAAAGTGAAAAGATAAAATATTTACGACATAGAGAAGAATGAAGATGCAAATAGAGGAATGTCACAAAGAGAGAGAGAGAGAGAGAGAGAGAGAGAGAGAGAGAGAGAGAGAGAACAAATGGAATGGTACGAAGGATCACAATATGTACATACAGTCACTCAAAAGAAAAGGAAAAATAAATAATGTAAAATGCTAGTTATAAGGCACATGGGAGTCAACTAAAAGCATGTCATTTGCATCCCAATCTCAATCTCAAAAAAAGGCAGACAACTAGCTGAAAAGACAATGAAACATGTATTACTAGGACAAGGCTATCTACCTCTTGCCCCCACTAACTTCAAGACAAGAATGAGCTAAGGTAGGTGATGGGAAAGATCATGTAATGGTGAGAATATAGGATTCTATAGTTCTATTACATGACAAAGTGGTAGAAATGGGTATGTTATGCAATCAATGGATAACAATTATTGTTATCAAAGTGATATTTACTCAAGATTATTTTGAATGTGTGACACTCATCATCACTATGTCTAAGAATTTTGTGGTATCAATAGTGTGGAAGATTTGCATCTTTAGGATATAGTATTAATCTATCTTTCATAGGTAGCAATAATATAAGTCCTTGGTTTAGAAGTATTTGTAGTTTTCTTTCACTTTCAGATGGTTGGCAAGGGAATTTTAATTTCTTTAGTTTGTATGGTATTTTGTGTTTGCTAGGTTACCAACCTCTCAAGTTGAAGGCTAACGAGGAAAATCGAAGATGATCTCTTCTTCTTTGAGAAGCACTAGGTCTTCTTTAAGAAGGAGGATATTCATATCAGGAGGAGAATCTAAGATCACTGTACTATCACTACGAAGCCTTGGGTATTATTTAGGAGCACTTATGTTGAGGGGAGATCTTGATATCCTATCCCTTTGGTTTCTTTAGTTGGTATTTTCTCTAGGAGTTGATGAATTTCATGTTCACTTGTTGTATCACATCCTTGTTTACTCAAGATGGCAAAGCCTTTTCCATATGTATCTTCTAGGTTGATAGGAGTGTATGTGACTTTGTTAGCATAGAATGGTTGAGTGTTTTCTTTCTTAGAGGAACTAGGTTCACCTTTTGTAGGGAATTTAGGTTCAACTTTTGTTTTAGTTTCAGGATGTAAGTAACCAAACATCTTAATAGGTGGTATTTTAGGGGGTGTTGGTTGTTTCATTGATGGATAAACATATGCATTAGCTTCAAGGTTGTTAAGGAAATCATTTAGGAACTCATTCATGTTCTCATCATCTTCTCCAATGATGTTAACATCATGAGGAGGACATATATTAGGAGTTGAAGGAACATGAGTCAATTCAATTTCATTAGGGTCATTTCCAAAAGTGCAACTTGACACATCCACTAGGGATTTTAAGGAAAACTAAAGCTTACCAAAGAAAATATCTATGATGAAAATTTTAGATTCTAAACTATGCAACAATGTTCAAAATGAAATGCTTTAGATGTAATTTATAATTTAAGCAATGCACAAGATGAATGAAATTAAACTAGATGCAATGAATTGAATGAAACAGAAGATCTACAAATTGGAACATAAAGGTAATAACATAAAATAGAAACTCAGAAACAAAACCTTAAATGCTAGAAAATGCAATGCAAAATATGTAGAGGGACTAATTTTCCCAAGGTGGCGAATGAGTCCTAGTAGGGATTTTTAAAAAAAATTTAAAAATTTTCAATTGTTTTTTATGATTTTTATACTAAATGATCTAGATCCTAAGTACAAATGTAAATTTTGTTTGATTTTCAGTGAAATGAAATGCAAAAGCGTAAGTTATATGATCTTTCACTAATGAAAAATTAGAAACCCTAGAATGCAAATTAACCAATGCAAACTCTAATGCAATGTTAGTGCAAGACAAATCTATGATAATGTTGCACTCTAAATCAGAATTTCAATGTTTTAAATGTAGGTTCACCAAAATAAAATGTAGAAAAAGTGATTAATGGTGCTATCATATGAATTTAGGACATAGAGCACACCCACTTCTCCAATTTCATTCAAGGATAACCCTTGAGATCTCAATGCAAAGGATAAAGAGATCTTGCAAGATGGTTGTCCTAGGGGTTAAATGCAAACTAATAATGGGTTCATCACCAAGTAAGAACTTGGAAAAACAATTGAAATGCAAGATGCAACACTAAACCCTAATTTAATGCAATGACCTACAAAATAACCTATAAAAAGTGAATGAAACAACACATAAAGCTACATAAAGGAAGGTATGCACCTGAAAAGATGGAGATGGTTGGATGGAGGTTTGAAACACTAGAAAATTTGGCTTTAATGATGACTAAGACTCATTCACCAAGATGGGTGAATCATTCCAAATTCTACAAAATTGTGTGGGAACAAGAATCTACCAAAAGGGTATCCACATCTACAAAAAGATGAAATTTGACTAGAACTTGGACTCATTTTCCAGAAGTGGTGAATCAATCCATTTAGGGTTTTTTGAATATTCAAAGTCTGATCTTGCTTGTCTTTTTCTTCTCTATCCTTCTTGATTGATTTTTGGATCTAAAACCCTGATTTGTAACTTGTAGGTATTCTCCAATGTTCTCCAAGGCTTGATGACAAATTTGACAACTTTGAATGATTTGAAATTTTTTTTCCAATCTTGCACCTTAGGAAATATGCAACCTAGACCTACAAATCACACACAAAGGGGAGGGGAAAATGTTGTTGGGTTAGTGGATAGGGGTTTTCCTTGGCCAAACCCTGTTTTGGTAATCAAAACTTGAAATAGAATGAAATATGAACATGGAGAATGATGAATGAATAAAATGAGATGTTGCAACTCACCAAACCCTATCAATGAAGTGTTGCAAACATGTAAGAGATGGTTCCAATGGATGTAGACCTTGACTCTTGGGTGAATAGGATAGATCTTGAATGAAATGCTTGCTTCAATCATAAAATCCTACACCACAATTGTTAGCTCCAAAATAAACATGATGCATGAAATCCTTGACATGATGATTGATGCTTGAATGCTACTCTAACATGCTTGAAAATATACTCTTGAGGATACTTGAATGCTCTTGAATACTATTCTGAACTCAGCTTTCTATTATGAATGCTCTCACAAAATTGTTAGGTGAAAATGAATGAACCTTGTATTTATACTCAATTATGCAAGAATTCCCAAAATTACAACACTACAAGCTGACATTAGATCTATGAGAATAAAATCTTGCCAATATTTTGAATTAATTTTGATTTTGGGCCACATGGGACTCATTCAACCAAGGTGGTGAATGAGTTCCACCAGGCTTAATTTTTGGGACTATTTTTAAAAAATGTTTAGAAATGTGTGAAATCAAGATTGAGACCAAAAATTTTAGGTTGGAATCATTCACCCAAGGTGGCAAGCAAGTCTCATATCACTAAATCTAGGCCACTCAAGCCTGAAACATCTAAATTATGATTGTGTAATGATTTGTGTCAGGATTATCCTAGAAAAGATGCATTAAATGGGGCTTATGGATGTAAAATAGGGCTAATTAAAGCATAAGAAAGCACAATTATTAAATAAAACCCTAGAAAAATGTGAAAATTTGTTACAACACTTTATAACATTCCAAAAAGGCACCAATAAGCTCATTTCATTCACAAGGGCCCAAGACCTACTGTGAATATGTTAGGCATATTACAACATCAAATCAAGGCCAAGTTAGGGGGACCTTAAATTTTGTCATTATAGAAGGATGGCTACAAAGTGTTGCAAAAGAGTTCACAACTGACCTCTCTCCCCATTTATATGTGTTGGCATAGAACATGCCTACCAAAAGTTGGTACCTTTGCATGGGAAACTTTGCAAAATAAGGTCTTGACAGGTGATAAATTTTCTAAATTGGGATTCCAAGGCCCTTTTAGATGTGATATATGCAAGGAAAATGAAGAAAGCATGAACCAACTACTGCTTCATTTCCCCTTTTCTCAGGGGTGTTGGTGATGGCTTTGTGCCAAATTGGGGTGGTTGGGGGATCTCCCATATGATATAATTAGTCTCTTCAAAGTTTGACCTATATTGAAAAATTCAACTCTATTTTCATGTATTTAGATAATTATTCCCTCAATCCTCATATGGGAAATATGGAAAGAAATAAATAGATGAATATTTCAAGGCATAGACTTGTCATCCTTTCTAAATAAAGTGGAAGTTGCAATAGTTGAAGTAGCCAACGCTAGAGTGGTTGAGTATGTTGCATCTAAGGAAGATTTTAATGAATTGGACAATAATGCAAGGAAGTCTTGGTGCAGGCTAAAAATACCACTCTTAACCAAGTCAGGTAGCAACATTCTCAATCTTGGAGATGTGAGGCCATCTGGTGCCCTCCACCCATTGGGTGGTTCAAGTTGACTTTTGATGGGGCCTCAAGGGGAAACCTTGGTCTATCGAGGGTGGGGTACATAATTAGAAATTGGGAAGGTGAATTGGTTAGTAGTCTCTCGAAGTTTATCCCATTAGGGATAAAGAATGAAGCAGAGTTTCAAGCATTGATTTTGGGTTTAAAAGATTTTGCAGGGAGTTGGAATTATCAAATGTGGTTCTAGAAGGTGATTCCTTGCTAGTGTTCAATATGGTGAGATCTGGTAGGGCAATGAATTGGAAACTCCAAGTCTTGCTAGATATAATCCTTGAAGTCTTGAGAGGTTTTATGAATTTCTCAATATATCATGACTTAAATCAAAGAGGTAAATAGGGAGGTTAATAATCTAGCTAATATGGGTGTTAATGGGTGTAAAGAGCAAAAAAAATTAATGAAGAAGTATTAATTAGTGGTTGTAAGGCTAATTTTGCACTGTCAAAAGGTTATTGGTTGCATCTTTGGACTCGTGAGTTATGTATTGGTAAAGGAAGTGCCAACAACGATTAAGGAAATTCACCAATGTTAGTGAAGACAACTAATTTTAGTGGACATATGGATACTCATTGGTAAAATGGTAGGGGGAAAACACACTACATAAAACACATGTGTAATATCATCTGACTCAAAATATCTATCAAATTGACATTCAATAATGATAAATCAAAATAGCACGAAGGAAAAAATGATAAATTAGAATAGTAAGTGCATATATTATATTAGTATATAATAATCAACACAAGGAAAGGGAGATCCATTAGAGTTGAAGAGGTTTAACTATAGTCACAATATTTACTCATGCAAAAAGGTCTATGGAAACTCTCATAATTTTCGGTAGGGTTGCATGGTAAGTCAATGTTATTGAGATTATTGGTACATTGAAGGGGTTCATTCTAATAGTTAGCAAGCTTGTCACAAGTGGTAAGCCATTAAAAGATGGCAAGGAGGTCCAAATTCATTATTTGAATGAGCCTTTAGTGTGGTGAAATGGACACTCCAATCAAATTGGTGAGCTCTCGCAAGAAAATGGCCTTTCTTGGAGAGATCTTGGAGCTGAGATTAAAAAGGATACTACTCAAAACATGTTTTTCATTATGTGTGGCCAAATTGGTTTTGGGTTAGGATTTATGGCTAGCGAAGGAGCATTACAGAGTGGACATTGACATTCCATCGTAGGTTTTTGCCACCCTATTGGACTTGAAACTTTTGAAGGAAGAGATGTTAAAGATGGCAAGAAGGATGGTGAAGCCAGAGCTATTGGTCAGGCTTGAGGAAACACTAGGGTTTGTACAATTGGGGGTCGACATTCCTAGACCACAGGTTTTGGGACTTCTCTCAGAGCTGGGTGTGGTGGTTAAGTTTTACCCCTTTCTATTAGATGTCAAGGGTGCAGATCTGTTGAGGCATCATGAGAGGGCTATGGTAGGGGAAAACTTCCTCAATAAAATATTGCACATTGAACCAATTCAGGACTTTAATTGCATTGGTGTCTTCATAAGTTACATTCAAGAAAATGGTGAAGATTGGTTGTTATCTTTTATTATTTATTATTTTGTATAGTTAATGCATCTGTCTCTAAAAGTAGTGCCCTATGCACGACAATTTTGTAACTATGTTAGATAATAGTTTTTTTTAGAAGAGGGTTATGTGTAGGGTCTAAATGTTGTGCAATAGGTTTTTGGTTGCAAGTGGCATATAGTGAAAAAAATTGTTTAGAGGGTTGGATAAAATGTTTGGAAAAACTCTACGTAGCTTGTGCCTAGCCACCAAGAAGGGTGAAAAGGGTATTTGGAGCATATTTCTATGAAATGTAATAAGGGTTGCAGTCCATTTTGATTAATACAATACTTTTATCTCACAGAGCAAAAAAAGTGAAGCATCAAAATTAATTAAATGTAAGTTGTAAATACTTTAAAATATATTTTAATCTCATTTGAAAAGAACTCATAACAAGTAAAACTTAGATCTTCTATAATTTGACTAATTTTATATAATCACACTTTTATACTACTTGGAGAATATTACATTGGGGGAATGAGTAAAGTTGCATATATTTCATTCTCACAAATATTATACGATGCATGTAGTTTAAGCTTCAGATAATGTATTCCAAGCTCTATGAAGTCTAAGCTTCACTTAATGTAGTTCAAGGCCATGGGTTGAATCAAGGATCCATTAAGCTTTGAATACATATTATGTAAAGGTGCTTATATGCTTAATAAACTCTTTATTATAACATTTTAATTTTTTTTATTTAATTATAAAGATAAAATTGATGTTTGAATTTTTAGAATGTAATAGGTATGAAAAAATTACAAAGACAAAGTATTAATATTAAATATTACAACAAAAGTATTATAATATTGTATTCATGTGAATAATGATTATAACTATTTGTTGTTCCTTCATTAAATGATTTTAAACATTTCATCTTTAAATACATGTTTTTAAATTAATGAAATAGAATTTATTTAAAAAATAAAATATTACTCATAAAAATTAATAAAAAAATGAAATTTGTTTTAATAATAATTAACATGAATTTATTTAAATATGTTACAAGATTTATAAATACTATCACAAAAACTACTATATAATAATAATATTCTAAACTATAATCAATAGATCAATATTATAAATTACATTATTTAAAATTAAAAAAAAACTAACTAAAGTCCTCTAATAACCTTATTATTATAAATATATATCTTAGATAATAACATTTTGTTGTTTCCACAATCTATGATAATTAGTATGCAAGATTTTTGGAAAAACTGTGTGCAAATTTTTACATCAACGTTTCGGATCATATTCCATGTGCTCTCTCTTAGATCATACTCCATGATCCATCATCAGGATCTCTCTATTTGTTGGATGTATCTGTTGGACATCCTGATGATGGATCATGGAGTATGATCTGAAACGTTGATGTAAAAATTTGCACACAGTTTTTCAAAAAAATTTACATACTAATTCATTTAAAAAGTTGATGGTATTATAAATATATAATTAAACATAATTATAATATAACCTTTTTATAATATTTAAATATAAAATATTTTGCATTTTTAAAGATATGTTAAAAAATGATGAAAGGCATCGTCATCATTCTTTAACCATGGTGTATGGACACTGCGACACCAAACATTTTTTCGTCCCCTCCAAAAAAATGGCCAGCAATTATTTATATGGACGATCTTATCAAAGCAAAAAAGACTTTGTCCTTAAGTATTAGATTGCCCTAATAAATTAATCATTAAAATAAAAGAAAAACTAATCAGCTAGATTTTATTTTATTTTATCTTGTTTTTTCTATTGAACAAAGTAAAATTAAGAATATCTAATTATTTTCTTTATCTACCCCATTTTCAAATTCTAATACAATTGTGATTATACTTCCTATTTATATTTAATGTTATGAAAAAATATATATATATAACTGTTGTTTCTTATTGTATAATTATTGGTCAAACTTTTTTTTAGTCTATTATGTTAACAAAGGCATACTAATGACATGATTTGATGGATCATAATAATGGTGAAACAAAAGATTTAAATGGTTCACACCCCTAACTACTCTCTATATAAAATTTTAATGACAACATCATAACATGTTGTCAATGTGGACTAGTTAAATTATGTACACCACTATTGGACCATCTCTCTCATATACAATTATCATGTTAGCTGCATTGAGTTTTTCATAATTCATGAAAAATTAATAACACACACTTGCACCCAAAGGGGGTTCAAGGAATACGCCAATAGAATTATATAGGTAACTGGAAATTTGAAGGTGTTTTTTTTGTAAGGAGTTGTTGTCAAATCTAAAGCTACAAGAACAAACAGGAGATATATATTATTTGCAAGGTAGAGTAAGAAACAAAGGGGAAGTATACACTCTTTTCTTTACAATCCGCAGCAAAAAAAAATTCCATGGAGGTCTAAATGAAGCATATTTGATTGTAAAAGAGCCTCTAAAGCTACAGAGAACATACAAGAGATAGAGAATATTTGCAAGGTGGAGTAAGAAACAGAAGAGAAATATAAACTCTTTTCTTTACAAGTGGATTGTAAAGAAAGGAATATAGAAAACATAAAATGTAACAGATTTATGGAAGGTGAGATTCAATTGCTATAACATCTTGTACTTTTCAAATAACAAGTCGTCTTGCTTGGACTTCATAGCTGAAGGCACAAAAAGAAAAAAAATTGATGTTTTATGTAACCATCAAATTGATATAGTATTTATATATTCTTCCTCTACTGCAAGTGGATCTCCCATGAATTTTCAGATATGTTTGAAGGGATTATTGACCCTTTCTCTACAGAAGATTTTGATGAAATTTGTACACTTGCACTTAGTCTGTATTTGTTGTATGTTCGCCTTAATTATTCTTATTCAGAAGACTCATTTAGAGTGTAACTTTCTTGTAGCCTAATTTTACCCTTCTTGGTGTTAGGGCCAATAGAAACGCAAAATACAAAACTCTGACAATATGCGATTTTAATTTGTAACTTAGTCCTCTAATCAGTTTGCTTCCCTGTTAAGATTGTTTCATGAGGACCATGTAAGTGTGAATTTATGAATAGATTCTCCCTGTGGAAAATGATATATAACAGATAAGGGGATCGTTTCTCATGAAACAAAACTAAAAAAGTTCTCATGAAACAAAACTAAAAAATACAAATCATAAGCAAATTTGTTGGTGCTAAACCCTCTACATTCATGCAAACATGGGCCATCCTTGCTAACTCTTTGTAACCTTACTATGTGCTGAGATGCACCAGAAAAGAGTAAAATTGTAATCTTGTAAAACCCATAACCTGTAAAATGACGAAGAAAAATTGTAAACCCTTCTATTTTTGTTAGAAATGAAATAGAACAGAAACAAATCTTCAATTAGTAAAGTGTTTTTTAATTCTCACATTTACAGAACTTTTAAAAAATGACTTATTTCAACACTTCATTGCTTCAACTCCCACGAGTCCAAATGCAACCCAAATGAGAAAAAATTATTTATAGTTACATAAAAAATTAATACATTTGTGACATGACAACGAAGCAACAGAACTAAAACAAAAAATTTGCCCAATGCATTATATCTTTCTAAGAGTGCATATAAGAACAATATATTATCGGTGAAGGTGCATAAGAGTTCCAATCAGGTAACATAAGTATTAGCTGAATCTGCCATGTTAGCAACCTGGACCTGCAATTATGCTGCACTCACTTTAACAGATATTGCGCAGTGGAAGAATTGCTCTCTGGACAATGTCCTCACATTTTCAGATAAGCCTCAATAGGAATTGCTCCATCCTGTACAGCCTTAACCATAACAAGATATCCTCAATAGCCCAATCAGCTGCTGTGCTCTCAAGCATTCGCTTGGAAAAAATATCACGAGGCTGGCAAACATGTTCAATGAAAAATTTGGAATCTTTGCTCTCTTTCTTCTGTAGCCATGTTTCAAGATCATCACTACCTGCAAGTATGTATTGCACCTGCTGCTCACCCTGTATACTAACAAGTTTTTCCATCTCCATCTCCATAGTTTTGATTAATAAATTACTTTCCCCTCTTAGGAAAAAGGGGAAGGAGGGCATATATGAAAATTTTCTCAGATGATTTAACATTTATAATTTAAGTTTTAATGGTAACTTGTTGATTGGAATATTAGTTCAACATTACATTCACCATTGAGATTCAACATCTTTCATCATACTTCAGATGTCAGGATTCTAAGAAGAAATGTTTAGGAGAGTTTTCCCAAAGCATCAAAGAAGAAAGGGTTCTCTGATGAGGGTTGTTCCCTTGGAAGCCAAGACGAGGAAGATAATGGAGATGATGACGTGAAATGGCTAACTGACACCTCTGTTGAGGCTACAAACCAACGAAGTAAGGAGCAGTTGAATTCTATTACAAGAGAAATGGCTATGTTGGAAAACCATGATGAGCATGAAAAAGCTAAGCCAACTGAAAAGTCTTCTGTCAAGACAGGAGATATTAAGGTTGACAGCAAGTCTAATGGTAAGATTCATGCTAAGGTGTCTCCAAAGCTACCTAGGCAAGATGATGGTGGAATAGAGCTTAATCAGAATGATTCATGTAGGTTAAGTATTCATGATGATCTTGTCTTGAATTTTAAGGATAAGATGAAAAAGAAAACAAATGCCCTAAGAAAATTAGTATCTTTTGTGTAGTCCTCAAATGGTTCTCCATAGGAAGTTATGAATACCTATTTTGATGCCCTTTTTGAAGGTGCTGGCAAAGGATTTTCAAAGGAGGTATGTAAAAACAAACAGTAATTGTCTGAAGATGTGCAGGAGGAAGATTCTCAGATGATGCTGCTTGGTGCAGTTGAGGCATTTTGTAACCATGCCTCTGTTGAAGCTGTAACGGAGGTTGCTTTAGTTCTTAAATTCATGTATAATGAGGATATGTTGGAGGAAGAAATTATTTATGAATGGTTTTTGATAAAAGTTCTACTGCTTCAGTCATAGGACGCCTACAAGAAATATAGTATGTTTTGTGAAAACTCTTTTCTTCACTCCGCTAAAAAGACTGACAACAAGAAGAATGGAACACGGTATGGACCTCTATCAAAGCATAATGAAACGGGGATTTTTGTCCGATACTGTAGTTGGAAATACTTTGGTAGACATGTATGCAAAATGTTGAAGCATAGAGAAAGCTCGTGAACTGTTTGACAGAATGCCTCAATGAGATGTAATCTCATGGAATGCAATGATTGCAGGATATTCACAAAATTCACAAAATGGATTTGTTGAAAGGGCTTTCAAAACTTTCAAGCAAATGCAATTGGCAGGTCTAAAGCCAAATTCTACAACCTTTCCCATCATCCTCCCAGCCTGTGCCAAGATGGGAGCTTTGCAACAGGGTATAGAAATCTATAAGCATAAAGGATAGAGAAATATTGTCAGATGTTGTAGTGGCAACTGCCCTGGTAGACATGTATGCAAAATGTGGGAACATAGACAAAGCACGTGAACTGTTTGACAAAATGCCTCAAAGAAATGTGGTCTCATGGACTGCAATGATTGCAGGATATGCACAAATTGAACTTTTTGAGAAGACTTTAGAAACTTTCAAGCAAATACAATTGGCAGGTGCAAAGCCAGACTCGACAACCTTTGCCAGCATCCTCCCTACCTGTGCCAAAATGGGAGCTTTGGAACAGGGTATGGACATCCACCAAAGCATGAAGGATAGAGGACTTATTACAAACTCTCTTATTCATGCTGGAGCCCATCCAATTCTCAGCCAAGTAAGCCTTACATACCAAATGTTCATTTTGTCTGTTAAAATTAGGAACTGAGGGTTTGAACTGTATAAATTTGCAGGTACGGTTACAGAAAATGGACGGAAGGAAAGAAGCGGGTGCAGTTTTTTGTGTGGCATGACATCGGAAAGCACATGGGCATTAACTACATCTCGCAGAGCTTGGAGGAAATGGATGGATTTAGCAGGCAATACGAAGCCCAGCACATGGTATATTCCGATTCGAACAGTGTGATTGGGGACGCCATGCTGGATCTAATGTTGCCGTCGGCACCAGCCTTCCTTCGTCCTCTTACCAGGGGGTTCGTTTTTGCTCTGCTCGATGACAGGCTTGCGGATGCCAACTGAAGGAATTTTTCTCCGGCGTTTTTTTCAGGCAGGAGACTTTTCGGGTGGGCAAAACCCACAATAAAGAGCCTATCGGCTAATCAAAAAGAACAAATTTAATTCTATGAATTAATTATTACCTTAATTCCCCAATAACCTATTTAACTATATGAACTGTTTCTTTTAAGTTTCAAAATCTCTTATAATAGAAACTTTGTGTGGTTTTTAAGTCAAATGCATTGACCCATGTTTTATGAGTAGTGGTTCACACGAACCCATCTCTCATTAGCATGAATGCTCCACTTAGCGCTCATTGCATTTAGGAGATGTTCACAGAGGTGAAACATTAGACTTTCCATGGAGGTCACCCATCTTAATACTACTCAAGCTCAAACACGCTTAACAATTGACATACCAGATACCTTTCTATAAGGGCCTGATTAGCAATCTGAAACTTGTGTTTTCAGCGAAGCAATTATGAAGAACTGGAAATGAGGGCAGAGGAAGAAGATGGCCCTACTGCAGAAGAAGAGGATGGCCCTGGTGCTGTGGAAGAGGGCGACTGCGATGTGAAGTCAATGAACACGTACTGAGTATCACCAATCTCGCTCGTGATTACAGGTTTTAGTTTTGTTGCCTCCACCCTTGGTATTGGAGAATTTCCTGTAAGCATTGATACAACATTCGACATGGACGGTCTCTTTGATGCCGAGTCATGCGCGCACAGAAGGCCTATGTTTATCACTCTTGATACCTGCTCAGCATCGAACACTCCCTCCAGACTTGGATCCACAATACCCAGCCCTTCATTTATTTGGTATAGTTTCCACGTCTGTAAAACTAAGCTTTGGTTAGTACTGGATAAACTCATATTTTTAATGAAAGATCAAACCTATAATTAGAGGTGTAGGGCAGTAGAATCTGCCTATCAGGTGAAAGCTTATTTTGTTATTTTGTATGGACTTTCTACCGCTAACAATCTCCAGAACGACCACTCCATAGCTGTACACATCGGCTTTAACAGTTAACTGACCGTGGACGGGCATATTCTGGAGCAGTATAACCTCTGCAATTCAAGTGACAGAGAGATATTGAATTTTTTTGCAGTTTTATTGGATCTAAAGCACTGAAAAAATAGGGCTCATAAAGAAGTAAATATTCTTACAGTGTTCCCCCAATCCTTGTGGTGAGATGGGTTCTGTCATGAGGGAAGAGTCTTGCCAATCCAAAATCTGCAATTTTAGGCTGGAATTTGTCATCTAACAGAATGTTGGCTGGTTTGATGTCTCTGTGCACGATACGAACATGAGAATACTCGTGTAGATACGTCAGACCTCGAGCTGTTCCCAATATAATGTCGAAACGTGTTTCCCAACTGAGGCGAATTCCTCCTCTGCCTGTAAAATTATTTTAACTTCATATTTAAATCGCAGTTGCTCATTCCGAACAAATCTCAAGTATTTACAGAGAATTATTTTAGGGGATTGAGAAAAATAATCCTTCACGGGAGTGATACTGACTGAACGCAATTTAAATTGTAATTAAAAAAGGCTGAGAGGTCAGGCTCCAAACCAAAGAGATGCTTGTCGAGGCTTCCGTTTGTCATGTAGTCGAAGACGAGCAGCCTCGTGTCTTCTAGCGTGCAGAATCCAAGTAATGTAAGCAGATTCCGGTGAGAGACACCACTGATAAGCTCTATTTCCGTTACGAATTCCTCGGCGACCCTATCCGATTCGCCTGGAAACAACCTTTTCACAGCAATTTCCCTCCCACTCTGTAGCCTTCCCTGTCAATTCTCAAACAATTCACTCTACTGTTACATTTGAGCGAGGGTTTTGAGCGAGGGTTTCATTACCAATAGAAGAGAAGAGGATTGTTGTGTACCTTAAAGACCTGGCCGAAGCCCCCTTCACCAATCTTGTTCTTGACATCGAAATTATCAGTTGCCTCTCTAAGATCTTCATAATCAAATCGCCAGGCTCTTTCCCCTAATTCCAATTCCCCCTCTGCAGAGGCCTTTGTCAGCAGAGAATATTGAAAGGAAAACCAAACTACTGACAAATTTGTTAAGGAAATCACCTGGCGGTTTTCGGGTTCGCCATTTCCTCAGAAATCTGGGCTGCCTGCGTTTGCGAAGGGCGAAGAAAACAGCCACCATTAGAAGAACTACTCCACCACTAACTCCAACTATTATGCCTGCAATCTTCGCTTTCGATCCTCCATTTCCCTCTGTGTTCGTCGCTGCAAAGTTTTATAGGCAAACCGTACAATTCAACCATGAAACAATGGAACTAAACCGATACTGAGCTTTCAAATCTAGAAATTAAATTACCGGAAATTCCATTGACAGAAACGAAAGAGTAATTGGCGTATCTTAAATAGCAACCGTCTACGAGCACTTGGCCTTCGAGAGACGAAAGGCACTTTTCTATCACTGCCTGGGCTTTTTGCAGACATTTTTGGCAATCTAGGGTTGAAACAGACATCCAGCATTCAGCTAGAGCGTATATGTTGGATGAAGCCAACTCCACCATCCACGCAACTGCAAAGCTCTTATTGTTGGGGGTGTTGGTTGTTTTTAATGAGCAACCAGGTTGGTCTCCTATTCTACCTATGGAGTAGCCATCTCCAGTCAAGGGTAGCTCGGAGGACCTGGACCAACTGACAAGATTCAGTCAAAGACTGAGATCTTCTGCACTTTAGGCTCTGCAGAACCAGGGCGGGTATACCCACACAATGCCTCAAATAAGACTAGACATTGCTTTTTATAGCAGATGACTCCTGATACCAAGTATTGAGAACCTCAAATAGGGCTAGATTCTCAGTAGCTCAACCTTGAAGCAACCAGGAGGTAGGGCAAGATATTAGACCAAAGATATTCAATAATTTTAAAAGGTTTTATGAGAGGGACTAGGCCGCAAGATAGACCGGTGCCTAATCTTGGGCCATGGAGTCAAACACAAAAGATGGAATTCATTTGCAAACTAGACTCAATCAGTGGATTATGTTTTGCTAATGCCTTACATCAGCTATCAGTGCCTTACACTGACAATCCAGCTCTTGTATCAACCAGACTCTTCTTACCCAATCCAACCTACAAACAAATAATCACTGCTATCTATTCAAAGGATTTAACTGCTTCCTTGAAACAAACCTATCAACAAATAAAATAGTCCCATGAAGTATGAGAAGATGAACAAAAGCACCTTATACATTTATTTAAATGATTAAAAACTTACAAATATGGAGATAATCTGATGATATGCATGAAAGATAAGCATCTTCATGTGTTCTTGCTTAACTGATTGCATTAACAGAGGAATTCAACATTACAGCTTATAGACTCAAAAATGACCTAAGACCAAACCCTAATCTATCCTAGGCTAATCCCAGAACTTAGAAAAATGTGGAACAGAACACCAAAGTTCGGAACCCCAACATCTGGCCATGAAATTCTCCTTTATAGGAACAGGAGAAGCAACAAGCAACCGGCCAGATAAGATTACACATCATCAGCTAACTAGGACAAACCCTAGAATAGCTCGCAGGCCAAGTCAAAAATTCCAACTGTCTCACTGGTCACATAAATGCAACTGGTCGGGGCGCTGCAGGAAAAGACATTCCCACACGAATGGAGCTAGGCAATCAATGTCAAATCCACCGCCAAATCCGCGTGTCCATACTTGAGCCATGTCGTCCTTGTACCAGAGCCGCGTTGCCATGAATGCTTCAAATCTTCTCGTGCGAACACAGAAACCCTAACAGTGGTCTAATAAGAAACCCTAACAGTGGTCTAATATGAAACTTGACCGTTGATCATCAGAGATCGAGCGGTCGCCTTTAAATCTTCATCGGACCACTGAGACAAGTCCTCCACTAGATCGCATTGCATGCTGGTCTTCAGACAAACATCGGGCACCTTTATCGCTCAAATTAAAACATCATCGTTCATCATCTGCATGTGCGCATTGATGTTCCATTAGTAGCTCGGGCCTTAATGCACCGCGTGGAGAGGCTCATATCGACGAGAGATAGCAGTGTCGGGAAAACCTCAGGGTGAAGAGAAACAGCTACAATGAAGAGCCAAGCATATTGGCCAGACAGAAGGAACTCGAGGAAATGTCTGGCCGAAGGAAACATGCTGCACCAAACACCTGTCAAACTCGGCAGGAGATCACAATGTCGGCGAGACCATATAGCGAAATCCACATGTGACACTAAAAACACCATAGAGTCGGGGAGAGATGGCCAAGTCGGCCAGGCATCACAGCGAAGTCATAGTATGTTACCGAAAGATATTTCCTTTATGCAGTGTCGCCAAGACGATTCAAAATTCACGCCGACGAAGACCACTTTATGTTCCATCGGCGAGACCGAAGGTCACTCGCCGAAGACCCAAGCTCATACCGAAGAGATCTTTATACACCACTTAAGTCGTTGTGTCCTATAACTTCTTTCACCGATGAAATCACTTGCCAAATGTATGTCACTGTAGCACACAATCATCGGTGAGAAGTGATGTAGACACTTCACTGTTATACCGAGAAGACCCTTAGAAACTTGTTCGCTGAGAGAAGATAAGACCACCAAAAGCCACACATTGAATCACTGTCGGCAAGACACGACCCCATCGCTATGACATACACTGAAACACAAGTCTCCCCGAAGCATAAAGTCTTCCATCACCGGTCGGCGTAGCAAGATGACATCGCCGAGACAACTCAACGAAAGGTGCCACCCACACCGAAAGCAAACCACAAGACACCGTCGGCAAGACATAATAGATTCGCCAAGAGATATATCGAGAGTTCCAAGTCCTACCGAAGGGAAGTCACACCGAAGAGCAAAGGGGGCCACCACAGTCGGGAAGACAAGCGGGGATCGGGGAGACATCTCCCCGACACAAAGAACATAGGCCGACAGAGACTTCGGGGAGAGCACGGAGTCGCCAAGATGTCACTCTGAACCGAAAGAATCATGTCGAAGGCACAACGGAGGGCAGCAAAAAGGAACTCGGGGAGACCAAGGGGAGTTGGGAGGACCTCACCCTGAACGGGAACCGTCACGCCGAAAGGAAAGCCCATCGGTGAGACACAAAGGAGTCGGGGAGACATCTCCCCGACACAACCAACCCAGGCCGAAAAGAAAGAGAACCTCAGGGGGACAGACAAGAGTCGCCGAGAGGTTACATCGAAAGCCGAAAGTCACAGCGAAGAAGAAGCGTGGCCGGTAAAAACGGTAGCTATGGGGCGGTAACGAATGGAAAATGGGGCTCAAGGGAACCACTTAAGTTAGAATAAACTGGGCGGACAGGTCAATGAAACAAAAAAGCAAACGGGACGGGAACCAAACAGAGTCGGGACCAAGAAAGAGACTGGGAACAAAAGGAACAAAAGGGACTAGGACCAAAAACTATCCCGCTCCCGCCAAAGAAAAGACCGCGGAGGCGGAGCCAGAACCTACACGAGAAAAAGAAGCCACGGGGCCAGAGCGGGACAAAACCCGAGACAGGAAACATGAAGAAGGTTCCAAAAATGATTCCCATCCTGATCCCGCCCCCACCAAAGAAAACAAAACAAAAGACAAGTGAAGAGACAGAGGAAAAGAACCAGCAACCGCCACAAGGCAGAAAGAAAAAGGAACACCAAACATACGGAATCGGGACCGGGATGGATGCGTGAACAGGAACTAGAACCTCAGAATTGGAGAAGTTCTAATTCCCTTCAAGCATCCGTTCCGCCCCCGATTCCAAAAGAAAAACCAAAGCAAGCAAAAGAGAAACAGAAACCGGAATAAAAACCCCAAAAAAAAAGGAAAACAGAAAAATTAGGAAACCCTAACACAGTCTGTAGATCAAAACTAGCACGCTGGGCTCAACCTTTGTGGGAGCCCATTTAACCCACGTGCTAAAATGAAAGACACCCCATAGCTAAAGTTTAGTTATGAAAAACCAGAGTACACAACTAGACAATGAGAAAACCAGAAATGGCACTAACACGGGGCTATATCAACAGTCTTGCTAAACAATTTCTGCGTCTTTTGAGAAAAATTCTCCGCACTGCTATTGGAAGAAGAGTTACATTCAGAGAAATAATTATCCTGATATTGAGTAAAAAATGTAGAGTTCTCGAAGCGCAAGTAACATTCGTCGACATATATTCGTCCCCCGTTTTCTGTGGGACAAAACTGGGCGAGTTGGTTCCGCGCCTCTTGAAAACATTGGGCACAGAGAGACAGAGAGAAATCACCTCTGCACTGCGCAAGGCCATACACTTGATTGCCGGAATCCCCTTCAATATCTGTTCCGAAACGAGAAGTTGAGATGTTTTTAATGAGTGATTCCAAAACTGTGTCAAGATTTGTGCCGAAAAGAGTAGCGTTTAGGCGGGCGATAAGGCTACAGCCATAGAGGGGATTTGTGGTATTATCTGCCATGGATTGGCCTGTCAAAACCAGGAATAAAGCCACATACACGGTGACCATCGACATCAATCCCATGAATGGCAACTGAAAGGAATTTTTGGCGAGGTCTCAGCAGTTTATAAAATTTACAAAATTAACACAGAAATTACAAAATAGCACTTAACAGTTGCTTTGCTTCGTCAACAGCTGAGCCAGAGTTTTATAACTAGATCAGTCGTTCAGAGCAGGTATCACCTCCTCAGTAATTTTTAAAATAAAATTTATTTTAAATTTTTTTGTCATTGCTGAATATAACTGATTTTGGATATTGAAGTTGCAGACACGCATTTATTTTCCACGTGTCAACACATTTAGTGCTGCGAATTTCCTGGACAGCGCACGGAGTAGATCTTTCTGCCGAGAAGTAAACAATGGGTGGGTCGGGTCATTTGTTAATTTAGTGGATAAAGGGTTTTGACAATAGAATTAATGGGATTTAAGTTCAACATTTTGGTGGTCTAGATGGTTCATTTACATTCTTGTTTTTTTTAAAAATTTATAGGTGATTTAGATGGTTCAAATGTGTTGTTTTTTTTAAAACGTAGTCTAGTGTTTTCTCTTAATCATGAAAGAATGTCTTCCATTTTGGACTTATTCTGGATTGTGTGTTAAATTTATTAATTAAAGTTTAAGTTGGTATATTATGAAAATAGACAAAAAAAAATAAAAAATTATCATATTCATATTGGCTCTAAATTAAGTTTAGAGAAAAAAAATTTGGGTTTAAATTATCAAATTCATATTGTATTTAAATTAAGTTATCTCTCTTATTCATTAACTTAGTTTATATTTGGAAGTGTAAATTTGACTTGGATTAATTTCATTTTACATATATGAATTTCAAACTTTTAACTTTTGAATTTTAAATTAGGTCATGTCCTTCTTCCTTACTAGTTGTAATGAGTGAACTAAAATACAAATTATTTCAAGCTATATGGTAGAGATATTGTATTTAAGGAAAAATTTTAATTCATTTGAATCATCAAGTAGCATTTATAATAGATCCATAGAGATCATAACTAGACCATACACATCACATCATTTGCTTAGAAATATCGAAGAAAATTAGGGGTGAAGCCACAATAGTTTTTAAAAATGATTTCTAAAAAAAAATAGTTTTTGTGGGAGATGGAAAAAGGAGTGCAATCTAATTCCAAAAAAATTTTAAAAATTATTTTTAGAATCTATAGCCAAATTTGACAAGACTCTAGTTTGCATCATCTTGAAATTCCTCATGGTTTAGTCACTATAGGTACTCGAATGTGAAGTTTTCGTTAAAAATAATAATTTTAGTGTCCAATTTGGCCAAAAATTGTAAACCATTATTGTGGGATCACCCTTAGTGTTCAATCATTGTTAAATTAGTCTACACATGGATGTGACAAAAGGAGAAGAAACCATGTCTAACAACTTCTCAAATGGTGTCACTTGACATCACCCCACTTCAAACACATGAACAACAATCCAAGGCAATGAACCTAAAATTATCATATTTCAATCAAGTAAAGTTCTACTCCACACACCAAAATAAATTTTGTAGTTGCAAATCTAAACTAAAGCATATATTTTGGTCATTTTTTGAGTTCTAATCTATGTTTAATAAAGCCTACTTCTATGGTACCATGGAACTTGATTTCTAATATATGTCATAATGATTTCATTGTTGGATTCTTCTATTTTATTTTCATATTAATTGTACACTAGTTATTGCAATATTAACTATCAACCCCAATTCTAAATAGTAGACCTTCATTATTGTTTAATTATTTTTGTCGAGTAAATTATAATGTTCAAGCATTTATTTCATTTACATAAATTTGTGAACCTAACCTTCTTACACCCCCTAGGTTTTTTTGCTTCTTCACTAGGTTTTTAGGAATTATTTTGTAGATTGTGTATCTTTCATTTTAGATCTAATTGTGGTTAGATCGACCCTTATTTATACCTCACTACTATTCAATTGATTAAGATTTGCATCTTCATTAGTAATGTTTCTTTATCCCTAATTACCCACCCTCCCTATTCTTAAACCTTTCATTATAAATATCGTTTCTATTCTCCTCATCACATTTGCTTCCCGTATACTTATGTTTATGAAATTGATTGATATTTGTTTAATAGATCTAGGTATATTTATGTATTTTTTGTTATTACATCCAGTGAGCATATTTTCCAATATCTCATTATGGTTATCCTTTACTATGGAGACTAGTGTTGTGTACTTGATTATATTCATAGATAATCATTACATCAATGAGTCTAAGTCTCTTCTTTACATTACCATCCTTTCTTATCATATATCTCTAGTCTATGATTTATCACCTATATTCTCTCGACTCTCTTACTATGGATCATCATTTATTCCATATATATATATATATATATATATCATTGCCTAGTCTCTTGTAAAGATGTGACACTTCTAGAAAACCCCTTAACCTATCTCACTTGTCCAGATACATATATCATCACCTAGTCTCTTATAAAGATGTGACACTTTTAGGGAACCCCTTAACCTATCTCCCTTGTCGACTAGATGCTCCGCACTTACCTTGTTGTAGATTGTGGTAAGTTTTGTTCTATGTATTGCACCCTACCAATAGGTATATTTTATCTCTCTTTGATGAGGTTGACCTAATCTCTTTTTCTGGTTTAGCAATGCATTGACACATGATTATGCTAAGTTTAACTCTTATGGAGATTAACAACCCTAATATAGGTTTGAAGTTTAGAATTATAATGTTACTAGTAGATTATTCCATATTTTCATAGTTAGGTCCAATTATTGAGGTTGTAATGGAGATTACTTAGAAGGGTGGTAGTCATATCATGTTACTATTATTTTAATGGACAGATATATTAATGTCTATGAATGAATTGGGAAAGGTGGATGACAATTTTTAGATTTGACTTGATGTCAATTAATCAAGGCCGTGCTCGTATATATATATATAGAGAGAGAGGGAGTGTATTCAATGTTGTTCATAGAGATGCCACTAAATGAGAAGAAGGTAGCAATAAATAAATTGTCAACTTATTCCAAGCAAAAACACTGAGAATTTGTATGGGAGGGAATCGTGTAAGAGTATCAAAAATTCCATTGAATATATTGTTTATGATGTTGCTATTCAAGTTATAGCTTAAGTAAAGGAATCATAGTGCCTACTTCGACAAACCAAAATCTTAGCCTTTCTTTCAAAGGTATGAGTTTTAAATAGTCTTTTTGTAAAAGTGACTTATATCACTTATTGTAATCAAAAGTTAGAAAATAAGTTTTATCTCTAGAAGATTTGAGAAAAGCTTGTCCAAAATCAATTTTATTTTATTTTATTTTCTCAAATAATCCAAAAGGTACTTGAGGTAGTTAATAGGTAGTTGGGTATGTGCAGAACCATGATGGGCCAAAAACTGGCAATATGATGGGTATGTGGCTGATGACCTTTTTTATACCCAAAATTGATGAAACAAAAAGGGTTTTTAAAGGACATTCTCAGCTTTCCACCAATATAATTTATGCTTTACTTTGAATTTAATAAGTAATTATTATTCATTTTCTATTCAAATTATGACTAAAGTCCTGATTAATAAACTGGTTGAAAAACATCTATAGCTTTCAAATGGTATCACATTTTTTGAATCCAAAACATGTGTCACATTCTATGCTTCATATAATATAGTATAAAAAAAGAAAAAAATGAATTTCATGAACTTTTGACCAAGTTAAGGTTGTCAAACATACAAGTTTTTTATATTTTTTAAAAGTTGTAATAAAAAAATCATAATTAATTTACTTAGAAAAAAATTACAAAAAAAATGCATTACATCGGGACATGAGTCCTCTACTTATATCTAAAATTTTATAAAAAAATTATTATCTTTTTATTGTGGTTAGGGTGGTCAGAGAGACACCTACTTCTTATTTTTTTCCTTGAAATTTAAGTACTATTGCATTGAAATTTCAAATTTTCACCAAATAGATTTTTTTTTTTTAAACAAACCTAATAGTTTAGAAACTAAATTCAATGTGCTATAAGTTCTATTCTAAGATATTTTTGAAATAATATAGATAACTTATTCAATTTTTTATGTTAAGTTGCCTAACTCTAATTTTTCTAATTTTTTTGCCACTTAAGGGCCTTTTTTTCCATGATGATCCTGCACATACCCAATTACAAGTTGGTTATCCAATGAAGCCTATAAATACAAGTTTATTTCAAATGTAAAGGGGAACTCTTACAAAGGGGAAAGTATATGCATGCTTCTCTCCCTCTCTCTCCATCTGTCTATATGTATCTGCTCCACATCTATCTATCCCTCTATCTTCTCCCTCTTTATCTCTCGCTCGCCTTCTCCATATCTATATCCATCTCCATCTCCATATCTATCTCTATATTCCTCTCTATCTTTATCTCCTTACCCCCTCTCTCTCGCACACTCTTATCCCTTATTTTTTCTATCCCTATATCTTCCTCTTTCTCCCTATTGCAAAGCATAGCTCTCTTGGTAATGAAGCCTAATTATCTTCCTAATTCAAAGGTTTTGTTTCAATCATGACTAGATCCCTATAAGTGGTTGTACACTTGATTTGAAGCTATCATTTCTCCATTGAGACCTTTGTTGCACAAACAAAATCATTTGCTAAATGGCCTACCAAGTGACCTCACATTCTATACAAATTTATGCAAAAAATGGACCTTTTTTTTCCTAATTGACCTTCCACACTTTTGGTGTGCCCATTGCACACAAAAGGTGTGATTACTAGTTTAACTAATTTTATATAATCATACTTGTTTGCTATTTTTGTTATCATTATCACAAAATAGTGATGGATAAGATAGCAAGTTTTGTCATTTGATTCTGAATGTATAATCAATTCTTACCTAGAAAATTCAAAGATAGACGTGCAAAATTTTAAACGACAATATTTATTTAATTTTATAGACTTTATTCAAATAAAGATGATTTGATTTTATCTAATGTAATTTTGAAAAATAGAATAGGTAAATGATCATAATAATATATGTGAGCACCTCTTAAATCTGCAAACATTCTACACTCCATAAAGAAGGTGAGTGCATATAAAGTTGCTAAATACTCCTATGAAATAATGCAAAATGTTTCCTAAACATGATAGCAAATCAAACTAAATTGAAAGCATGAAAGATACATAATGCACACTTTATCTCATATTGGATTGGTGCTATTGTGGAAAATAGCCCTTTCCCAACCCTTGATTAAGCTGCATGATGAACATGATTTGAATATGATATGAAATGCTAAGATATGGAGTGGACAAAATCAGTTCTCCATTGAAGAAAGTGACCTTGCATGATATTGTAGATGAGATACAAATATTGTGGAGGATTTGATCAAAGATAAAGCTTTTATTTATAGATTATTTTGATGAGAGAATGGCCGAATGGATGAATGTGGGACTAAATGTAAACCAATGAAAAGAGGCCACTTGTCAATTTGTGATAGGCTGAGGGTTGTGCAAGATTTGGGAAATGTGCCCAAGAGGGGAAAATTTCAAATTTGAATTTGAGAGTTAATCCCTAGTTTGACCTTTGCAAGGGACATGTAAGAGACATTAATTGATTTGTTGGATGTACATGTCCACTTGCTTTTGAATTCAAATTTGAGGGAATATTCCTCAAAGATGCCATGTTGAAAGAAAATAAGGATTTTAATAAATCAATAAATTGATTTATTTGTGCAAGTGGCAAAATCTAGAGAATCCAAGTGATTAGGATTAGCATTTAATTATGGTTATATTAGCTTAATGATAATTAGGTGAGTTTGACCTTTATGACTTAAATATTTGATTTATTTAAATAAAAAAAGGATGGAATATGTATTTAGAGATTTAATTAAATAAAGTTTTGATTTATTTAATTAAAAGGATGATGATAGGATCAACTTGATTTATTTAATTTAAACTGATAACTTTAGGAGATTGACCAAATAAACTTGATTTATTTAATTGATGAGCGAATGTGATGCATAATGTCAATTTGACGTGTCTACATTTTGCCCCTCTTTGAAGCAATGTACTTGTTGTGTTGGTTCAAAGTCGTGATCAAAACTAAAAAAATTAATAATTTTTTCGGATGCCCTAGCAGAGAGAAGTATACTAGTACATTTCCCCCTCGAGAGATTGAGCGAAAAGATTCTATTTGAGGGTCGATCTTGCGATAAAGAGGTTCAAAATGGATGGTTATGGATGATGATGCAAGTGAGATGTTTTTAAAATGCTTCAAATAACAAATCTATAATATGATCCTAAATAGCTTAAATGATGATATGATGTATGAGATGGATGAAATGGATGACGTGATATGCCATGATTATGCAAATGTATGATTTTATGTAGATGCTTAGACTAATAGATCTATATTATGATGATGATGCAAATGTAATGCATGTGAAATGATCGATGCTTCCTATTATGTATGGTATGAATGATATGTGGTATGCTGACAGTTTTCTGGATGCAAGATGGATGCATGATGGATGCATTGGTGATGTTATGTTAGCATGGAAATGAGATGATGAAAAGAGGATCCAACAAGTCCATGATCTGGTGAGACTTTATTAGAGATGATGATGATGATAGATAATGATGATGATTCTCTTATCAAGGATTGAGACTTTAAAAGGGCTACTTACCTTATGTTTGATTACACACGTAGATACAAAGTATCAAGGTATAAAGAACCAAGATGGCATTGTACCTAGTGAGATGGAATTTGACTCGATGAGCAGATAGGAGTATTCTTGTTCACACTTGACATACGGAAACCTTGCTAGGACATACCTAACAAAGCAAATATTCACCAAGTTATTTTACAAGAACGTCCAATAAGCACAACAAAAAAAAGATAATGATCATTGTCCCATTCCTATCTCTCTACATCCCTCATTTGGATATCATTGAGAGGTCCTTGGAATGAGTGCAATAAGATAAATCAAAAGAAAAAGACCAAGTACGCAAACAAGTCAACGTTCTTCACATCTCTAGCCAAAGGGATGTGTTTTGATATGATAAGAATCCAAAGTGATATCTAAAATGATGCCCATTGTCATAACGATATATCCTAAGACATGCATTGTATAGGATGATGATGGTTTGATAGGCTATTGATATAAAGTCGATTAACATGTCTGAAAATGATCAAGAGTTTGATTTTGTTTTAAAGGTTTGTTGTTTGCTTTTGATTTTATGATTGAGGCCTGCTTTTGCTGATTGTTGTACTTGTTTCTATTTGTTTTACCAAAGGATGAAGGTGACGATTAGTTTATTATGGATGGTTGATTATTGTGGGTGACAACAAAATGGGGCGGATGGATTTTTTCAAATATTTAGATTTTTTTGATGTTTTTGAAATGTTTTGAGGCTTTTTTTGGTATTTTGGATTTTTCAAATGTTTTGATTTTTGATTTTTTGAATGTTTTGGGGTTTTCTGAGATTTTATGAATGTTTTTGGATTTTGACATTCTTTTTGAATGTTTTTGGATTTTGATGTCTCAAGGGTTGATCAAAGATTAGCCTTGCCTAAGTTTAAGCTCAGAGATGACTTAGTTTGGATTTCAATGTTTTTGACATTTTTCTGATTTTTTTAGTGTTTTTAGATTTTTCAATGTTTTGGATGTTTTTGGATTTTTGGATGTTTTGGATGTTTTTGGATTTTTCGCATGATTTTGATGATTTGGATATGGATGTGTTGGATGATATTAGTGCTCTAGTTAGGATTTTTGTTGAAAACCAAGCTAAGGTTGAATGATCGAATCAATGGATTGATGATGATAACATTCTTGAGGATACACAACAATGCAAGCATTTGATTGATTGGGATTGATGATGATAACATTGTTGAGGATGCAGAACAATGCAAGGATAGTGTTAAATAACACAAGGATTGATATTTTGATTGGGTGGACGATTATAACATTGTTGAGGATACACAACAATGCAAGGATAGTGTTAAGCAACACAAGGATGTTATGAAATGATGATTTTTTGATTGAATTTGATTGATCATGATTTTGAAGCTTGGTTTGGAACAAAATATATTTGAATGATTTGATGTGACGTTTGAAGGGTGTGTTAGATGCAATTGATATTGATTGTTTGGATCGATGTTCGATGGAAGATGAAGCTTGATAAGGAATGTCTTTTCGTCAAAATATGCCATGGGCTAGTGATTTGGATTTTGGATCACAAATACCTTGACCAATTTGGTTTCACGTTTGCTAATGTTCAAATCGCCACATAAGTTGGAGGATATAGATCAAGATTTATTCTCAAAGCAAGATGCCAATATCTGCCCCCAATGTCTAGCAATGTAGGGAATGTCATAGATGGATGCTTGGATATGTGTATGGATGGATGGATATGGTAAGCACGTGAAGGATGCCAAAGATTATCTTGCGACAAGATAAGGTGTTTGAATGAAGGAATTATTCATTATATAATGCTTCATGGCTCAGATAATGTTGTAGAGGATAGGATCAATGAAAATGATCAATGCCAAGATTTTTACCATAAGCAATCATAAAGTGTGCCCCAAACTTTCATCAAGATCAAGATAACTTGGATGATGAATGTAGATGGATGAAAATGGATTGGATAATTGGTTCATGGATGAAGGGATTTATTATGGATAAGATGGATGGAATGTTGGCTTTATTATGGATGGGATGAGATGCTTTCACCTGAAGTGGCACACATAGATGTCAATTCTACACGACGCCTGTTTGCTAGGTTTTCATCATGGTCTTGCCCAAAGTGCCGCCCATCCAGTTTTCATTAGAGGACGATTTTTCTCTTTACTTTTTTTCAATGCTTTTTTTTTATTTTTTTGGATTTTTTGCTTTTTTGATTTTTTTGATTTTTCTAAAAGATTCATGCTAACCCACCTGGTGGTGTTGATGTAGATGCTTCTGTCATAATGTGCCATCGGTATCCTACCTGAAGAAGCTAATTTGCTAAGATACGTGCACTTGAATGCAACTTTTGAGATTCTTGATCTACTTCATTGATATCGGAGTTAACTCTGTATTTGTGTGTACATCATGATAGAGTGCCTTTAGAATCCTTATGATGGGGGGTTGTTTCTAGTACATGGTTAATGTGAGAATTGGGTATCATGTGTGGAGGAGTGGATGGAGTGTATTTAGGGATAAAAGATGGATTGGTCGATAGTTTGGAACCTTTGACTCTCCAAACTTGGGAAGATGAGCAATGATGGGTGGATACAAAAGTGCACATGGAATTAGGACCAACTGCTTAATACACTTTGTACGTCACTTGAAAAGCGCGCTTTTGATTTTGTGGACATCTTTGATGGATACTTTTCCCTCTTTTATTTTTCCCCATAGTTTCTTTGACTAATGGAGTTTGATAGGGATAATATTTCTTTGTATTCTTTGGTATATATATGTATTTGATTTGTCCATTATGCTTGTCAGCTTCTTTTGCTTTGATAACGTTATTTGTACTTTCATTCAAATATTTCCTTTGATGTTGGTCCCAATTCATGGATGGGGTGATGGGTGGATGAAGATTCGTGACGTGGTTGGTTGTAGTATTGACATCAGTTCCATGATAAGGATTCTTCGTGCTCCCTATGTTGACATTTGCTTGAGACGAAGTTTCCCCCAGTATGGTGGAAGCAATACCTTCATGCTTTGATTCTGCTTGTTTTGAAATGTCTTTTTCAGTAAGCATGCTCTGACAAATGACCACTGTAGATGATGTTATTTCAATTGGATGCTCTGCTAACTCTGAAATATCT
Source organism: Sequoia sempervirens (assembly GCA_007258455.2). Lineage (NCBI taxonomy): Eukaryota > Viridiplantae > Streptophyta > Pinopsida > Cupressales > Cupressaceae > Sequoia > Sequoia sempervirens. The sequence continues at coordinate 75,352 of VDFB02161265.1, read as the reverse complement.
TGTTCTGTCTGACCTGCTTCCTTGAGTAGGTAATGCTAGGTATCTCCATATATGATGTCTTCGGCCTGGATTTTGGATATATTTGATACTGATGTTGACAACTCAATAACTTGCTCTTTTTGTGTTGTAATGTTAGGAGTAAAGAAATCTTGTTCTGAATGAAGATCATCTATGTTTCCATCCATAGAAATCATCTTATGGGTAGATGGAGGAGTATGTGCATCTTGCATAGATAGGATAGTGTCCATTACATCATTGTAGTATCTTGGAGATACAAATTCTTGATCTTGAATGATTTTGGAATTGCTTTCAATGTGCTTTGGATCAAGCTCTTGACATGGGTCAATTCCATAGGATGGATTGTTTATAAAGGGTTCTTGGATGTCGTTATGAGACATGGTAAGTGGTGCAATATCTTCAAGTGTTGAGTCTAGGGTTCCTTCAATTTCTGTAACCATGAGGTCAAAGGGGCTCAACATGTCTTGGAAAGGACTATTGCTACAACTTGGTGAAATATTTTGATCACGCTTTTGAATAAATTCCTGAGATATGTCCTCTAACTCATAAGGCGATGTAGAGATATTTTCAACATGATCATTGGTCGATGGTTTGTGCATTATGTCAATAGGATCAAATAATCCTAATACTCCTTGAAATAGATCAATAACAAGTGGCTCTTGATGTATGGTGAGTTGATCATCGAATGGGGTTAAAACATCTTCAAGGTGTTCATCGATGGAGAGATATTGATCATTGCTTTCAACAATGGTGGTGGAGGGATTTCTAATGTCTTCAACCATGGGGTCAAGTGATGTTGACATTTCTTGAATTAGATCATTGTTGGGTATTGTTGGTGTATTTTGATCATGATAAAAAAGTGACTCTTGATGTATGTTAATTTGATCATTGGACAAGGTGGAAACATCTTCAAAATGTTCATTGATGAATAGATCTTGATCATTGTCCCCAATAGTGATTATCTTTTGATCAATAAGGTCTTGTATGAGATTTTTGAGTCAAACACAATCTGATGCTGTTTGTCCCTTTATTTTGTGGAAGCCACAAGAGTGCTTCTCATTATACCCTAGTGGTTTAACTAAGGGCTCTTGATAATCCTCATAAATAGGGAGTTTAATGAGATTTTCTTGTACCAATTGTTGCATGATCAATTCAATGGGTCCCCCAAGTGGTGTGTATTTTTGTTTGTTAGCTTTTGAGATTTGACCTTTTAGTGATTTATTTTGGAGATGTGGTGATTGGTCTTTGAGATGTGGTGATTGATCTTCAAGATGGGGTAATTGGGTTTTTTGTCGATGTTGATCTTGATATCTGACTTCTTGACATTGGAGATATTGTTCTTGACGTGGTTTTGGACACAACTCAATGCTTTGATGACATGGTTCAACCAATGGAAGAGTGTATTGACTTTGGAGTGAAGATATCTCTTGGCTCAATAATTCAATTAGTTTGGCATGTGAAGCAAGTTGTTATAGTGAAATTTGATTTGATTTTGAATTCGACTCCCTTGATTTGGCTTTTGTTCAAGCGGATTTGGGATGTACACTTGTGGTGTTTGAAAATGATCATGGAAAAATTGATTTTGGACATTGTCTTGACTTGGGATGATGATAGGTTGAAATTGACCATTGTTCATGTTTGTAATATTCGTATGATTTGCAAATGTATCCATCCCAAATTTTGTAGGATTCATGTTTCAAAAAAATATACTTGGTACATTCTCATTTGGCATGTAAGGATTTGGTGGGATGACGTTGTTCGTTTGAAGGCTCATGCATTGATTTTTTGGTTGACAGACTTTTAGGTTTGGATTTAAATCGACCATCAAGAAATGTGTTCCAATATTTGATTTGGGAATACTCACACTTGTTGTGCCATTGATGTTTGTAGGAGACAACGATCCCATGTATGGATTGTATAAGTGTGAGTTTTGATAATCAATCAACATTGTAAGGCTTTGAAAGTTTAATTGATTTGGATTATTCATGATGTATGGATCAAGTTTGTATTCCATGTTCCTCTTGTGTTTTGACCTTGTTGTGAAAGTGACCTGTAAGGTGCTTAGGACCAATGATGAGATGGAGGATGAAAAGGGGAAATGATATGGATGTTTGAATTTTTAGGAACTTTGGATCAATGCTAGACTTAGGGTTTGATTTTGATTGTTTGATTTGGGGTAATGAACTTGTAAAACCTAAGATGTTAGATGTTATCTTAGGATGAATTTGTTCAAATGGTTGATAATGCAATTAAATGTATTAGAAAGGATGCATTCCCACACACCTAAATAAAAAAGGTGATTTTGATTTTGATGATTTAAGGATGTACCTAAGTCTAGAAAATGATGTTTCCAAAGCTCTAAAGTTGTTTGGTGGGATGGATTTTGATAAGTGTTTGGGATGAATGAGGTGTTTGATTTGATCCTAAATGAACCTAGGAAGGACTTGTTTACAAGGCCAAGATAGTGAAGAACATGCCTTTCTCTAAGAGTAATTCAAAATCAAAAGACCAATAACCATACGATCAAAAGATATCAAGCACATGTGTGGGGTCCAATTTGAGTTAATCTTGGTTAATGACTTGCTTTTACCACAAACACACTCTTGATTAGATTTTGAACTGAATGCCCAATGTCTCAACTTCGTCTCATTTCACAAGGCATATTATGTGAAATTTTGATGAATTTAAGGCAAGGGTTACCTATTGTTTAACTTTAGTGGGAAAATTGAGATGTAAATTCAAGTGCTTAGAAACCTCTAAGGATGTAATCCCAAGGGAAAACAATAACATGAGAATTTGGTCAATGATATTTGCCTCCTAAAGGGTTTTGAAATTTTGAGGATCATGTTGAATGTTTGTTTGAAAATGTTTTTGATAAAAGCACAGTGTTTTCAAACCACAAGCAATATGACGTCCTAGCTCAATTGGTATGTTTTTCTTGTTGGGCTTGCCTCATGTCCTTCGTAGTAGAAGAGATGATTTTACATGCAACCAAGGATAAAATATAGAGGTATGTTAAGAATCTAAGTTCCAATGCACCACTTTGATAAACTCATTGGATGGACTGGATGGATACTACAAACAAGGTTCTTAATGACACAACATTGGGGACATGACACCTTGCGAGTGTCCAGCAAGCCACTAAAGGCTTTAATAAATCCTACTAGGGGCTCTTATACATTTTACGGTAGCACCCCATTCTGAAAGACACTGTACGGCTAAGGCCTACATACCATGAGGACTTGACAGTTTAGTCTTATCCATTTATATACCAGTCCAAGTGAAAAAATGGTTGGAGTCACCTTCAAGTTCTCCTTTTAGATGTTTCTCTTAGGTAGGCCCCTCTAAAGGTGACTCAAAGCAATAAAATGCATTTTGATTGTTTCTCTTGCACCCTAGATCGCATGAAACACAAGGGGAGAGGATACGCACTCAAAATGCACTAAAGACAAAATCATACAAATCAAACACTTGTTCGTTTTATAGCCTCAAAGCAAAGATGAATTCATTTTAGAGCACCAAGCTAAATGTGAAGTTGATTTGCTCAATTTTAGTCCAAAAGTAAAAGACTAGTTAGTTTCTAATGTTCAATTTTAATCCAACTTTGAAAAAAATACAATGACCTAGTTGGCTTAAAACCAAAAATTAAAGTGGTAAAAGGTAGCTCTAGGCTCTAATAAGCATTACGAAATGCTTTTCATTCAAGTTCCAGTTCAATTGTCCATCTCCAATCTTGTTTTTGTGTTTTCTTGATTCCAATACTTGATTTTGATGTCCACCTTTACCTTAATTAAATGAAGAGTGTTTAATGCCTTTCACAATAAGCATGATGTTGAATCAAATTTCAAAAAGAAGACACCAAGCGCCCTCCAAAACTTTAAGTTGTCAACAAAAATCCAGCACTCCCAAGCATAAATCTACCTGCAACAATCAATGTTCAATCAAACACAAATGTATACCACATTTAACCATCTTGTCTTTGGCAGAGAGAGTTGGAAGATGTATTGAAGAAAAATGATGTGAAGAAAAGATAGTTCTCAAGCTCGTTTATGAAACAATAAGCATATCATGTAGCTATACTTCCAAAGATTTAGAGACATAAATATGTGCAATGTGATTTGAAATCTATGTGACTAAATTGAAGGCAATAACCCTTCTTGATTTCCTGTACACCAATAGATAACAAAGCGAGATCCTTATCACAATGACCACCCCTCTAAATTCGCTAAAGTTTTTTTCAACAAGAATAAAAAAATGTCTTCATCATATAGTGAATGAATTGAAGACAGACATAAATAAGGCTGCCACAAAGACTCAACACCTCCAAGCATGCAATAGCCATCGGCCAGAGTAATAAATTCATAAACATGTATGTTCAATGCCATCAATACAGGCCACCTCAGAAGGAAAATGATGAAGGAAAAAACTAAAGCCGTTGGGTGACAAGGGAGAAGCCGACGCAAAAAAAGAAAATTCTGAGGTCACACCACACCAAAAAATTTTGTAGATAAACATTAAGTCAACACCAGTAATGAATTTTTCATGGGTGTACAAGATAGCAAGTAGTACAGACATTGATTTAAAAGTTTGTTAAAAATTTCAAACAAATGCATTTGGCAGGTGTAAAAATTGAATGAAAAGGCTTTAGAAACTTTCACACAAATGCAATCTATGAACAACTACTCTTCTCCTTTTAATTTTGATCTTCTTAAGGCCATACAAGATAATACATTAGAAAAATTCATAGAAAATTAAACTATGTGTAGAATGTGTAGTCATAGACAAGGCATGTGAACCACTAGTAAAATGTGTAAGCACGGGCAAGACATGTGAACCATTGCATTGCTAGTAGATGGGTACCCTAGATATCTGGATTGTTGAATCTACTATGGATGCTAAGGGTCGGTGGTATCCATATGCATTTACAATTTCTTTACATTCACAATAAAAAGAGAATCAATCTCGGCTCTATTGGATTCCTTTGGCAATTCAGCATCCCTAGATGTGTTTATGCAAGAGCCAGTGAGCTCATCAATAACATCACCCAACAGGACTTTAAGGCCACTACACAATATGCAGAAAATGGATTTTAATAGAAGGCATTACAAAGAATTTGGGAAAAATATGAAGGCATGGGAACTATGCGATATAATGCCTACAACAATGAGGTTGCAGGAAATGAAGCGACTATAGGATATGCACAAAATGGATTTAAATAAATTCTTTGAAACTTTCAAGCTGATGCTATTACCTGGTGTAAAGCTAAGTTCTACAAACCTATGCGCAACATCCACACTACCTGATTGGCCTTGAACAAAAACATATGAAGTACCCTTTTAAGTCATGATTGAATGCTCTGTGTTTGGGACAACGTGGTCACTATCATCTGTGGCATAAACTGCATGTCTACCATTCACTCCAATTTGTCTTACAATTCTTCCTAATGCCAGATAGTTAGAGTGTTGCTTATGGGACAGTGTGGATAATTTAATCTCTTGACTACAAAATAGTCATGTAGCAGCTGAATAAGCAGTGGTAAATGCTCAGTTCAAGGACGTTAAATGTGCAGTGTGAGTCATCCAAAAGAATGATTATGTCCTCCATTAAATATACCTGCAACTTTTTATGGAGAGTAATCTGCATATCCATAAAATAGATTTTACTGTAGGAGCTTTTTAGAAATTGTGTAGCGAATGAAATTAGTAGTGAATGTAGTCAGTACAAACAAAGCTAAATCCAAGATATTAAATAATAAATATGCTTGAGATATATTCAATCATTCACAAGGTATTATTTATTTGCTCGATGGCATGACCACAAACATGAAAGTATAGATAAATTAGTCACATATTTTGGAATAGAGGAGGAGCACAAAGTTTAACCATAAAATTTTTCAAAGTAATGTCTAAACAACAAAGAACGTTGGTTCAAAAACTAAAAGAAAATCAAAATAACAGTGACAAAGCATCACACACTTTAGAAAGCATTGTAAATTAGCCCTCCTTCTAGCGCCATATGTGAGCACCTATCAAATCTGCAAACATTCTAATCTCCATAAAGAAGGTGAGTGCATACAAATTTGCTAAATACTCCTATGAAATAATGCAAAATGTTTCCTAAACAAGATAGCAAATCAAACTAAATTGAAAGCATGAAAGATACATAATGCACACTTTATCTCATATTGGATTGGTGCTATTGTGGAAAATAGCCCTTTCCCAACCCTTGATTAAGCTCCATGATGAAAATGATTTGAATATAATATGGAATGCTAAGATATGGAGTGGACAAAATCAGTTCTCCATTGAAGAGAGTGTCCTTGCATGAAATTGTAGATGAGATACAAAGATTTTGGAGGATTTGATCAAAGATGAAGCTTTTATTTATAAATTATTTTGATGAGAGAATGGCCAAATGGATGAATGTGGGACTAAATGTAAACCAATGAAAAGAGGCCACTTGTCAACTTGTGATAGGCTGAGGGTTGTGCAAGATTTGGGAAATGTGCCCAAGAGGGGGAAATTTCAAATTTGAATTTGAGAGTTAATGCTTAGTTTGACCTTTGCAAGGAACATGTAAGAGACATTAATTGCTTTGTTGGATGTACATGTCCACTTGCTTTTGAATTCAAATTTGAGGGAATATTCATCAAAGATGCCATGTTGAAAGAAAATAAGGATTTTAATAAATCAATAAATTAATTTATTTGTGCAAGTGGCAAAATCTAGAGAATCCAAGTGATTAGGATTAGCATTTAATCATGGTTAGATTAGCTTAATGATGATTAGGTGAGTTTGACCTTTATGACTTAAATATTTGATTTATTTAAATCAGAAAAGGATGGAAATTGCATTTAGAGATTTAATTAAATAAAGTTTTGATTTATTTAATTAAAAGGATGATGATAGGATCAAGTTGATTTATTTAATTATTTAAATTGATAACTTTAGGAGATTGACTAAATAAACTTGATTTATTTAATTGATGAGCGAATGTGATGCATAATGTCAATTTGACATGTCTATAATATAATATAATATAATATCTTCAAATATTTCTTGAATAATAAATTAAAATTTATTTAAAAAATAATAATCTATGATAATATATATTCTAAGATTATACATATATATATATATGTATGTATGTATGTATGTATAATATATATATATATGTATGTATGTATGCATGTATGTATGTATGTATGTATATATATGTATGTATGTATGTATGTATGTATGTATGGGTGATCCCAGAATAGTGGTTTACAATTTTTGGCCAAACTGGACACTGAAATTATTATTTTTAACTAAATCTTCACATTCAGGCACCTATAGTGGCTAATCATGAATAATTTGAAGATGAAGCAAACTAAAGTCTCATCACATTTTGTCTGTAGATTCTAAAAATATTTTTTTCAATTTTTTTGGAATCGAAATGCACTTCTTTTTCCATCTCCCATGAAAACTAGTTTTTTATTTTAAAACAACATTTTTAGAAAGTGACACACACCGCAAAACACATAACTTTATTTTTCCATGAAGGATAAAATTCTAATCCTTTCGAATTTAGATTCGTAACTCCAATATCTAGTGCTTCCACTTGGTTATATAGTTTTTTAATGAATATTTTTTCTTTAATCAAGTTTTAAAGTCAAACCAATTACAATTCAAAAATAGCATGACCGTATAACGCTTAAGTTTTTTTGTATATATCAAAATTCAATTTTAGTTTTTGTTGGATCAAGGACTTCAATATCTAGTGCACACATATTTTTCAATTTTTTTTTTATAATCTACTATTTTTCCACATGTGCAGAACACAGACCTTCATTTTTTGATGAAAAATCTATGTTTAATAAAACTATAAAAACAAATACATAGTAAAACCAAAAGATATTAAAATTATATTTGTTGGATAGCTTATTCTAAGGACTACCTGATTCCAGTTGGGTTTGTGAAGATTCCTCCATTTTCATCCTCAACCTGAGCTTTGAAGTTCCAAAATTTAGTTTTTTTTTGTGTCTTAGGGGGGATGAGGAATAAGGGGGGTTCAGATGAACCCCTATGGATTGTTCGAACCATTTAAACTCTAGTTCATTTGAACCCCCGTTCTATAAGGGGTTTTGATGGATTTTTTTACAAGAAAGAATTGAATGGGTTCGCCCGAACCCAGGTTCTAGCAAACCCCTAAAATTAAGTTTTTTGCAATGCATTCATATTTTGTGAGCTTTCCTTCCTACTTTAATTGTAAACCACTATTGTGGCTTCACCCATATATATATATACATAATTTATATATAACATTAAAAAATTATATACTTCACATTACCTTTGTACCTACAATTCATACATCAAAAAGTAAAATATAAATTCTAAGAGTATAGTCCAAACTATAATCAATAAATACAATTATTATAAATTATATAATTTAAAATTAAATAATTAATAATAGAAAAATAAATTGAACTTTTTTAATAACTTTATTATTAATAATATATTTTTTATTTATTGAATAATTATATTTAAAATATATATATTTAAATTATTGTCTAACAATATTTAAAATGATTACATAATTATAATAATTACTTTTTCTTAACATTTGTAAATATGAGTTATTTTATATTTTTAAAGCTATGCTCTAAAATATGAAAGGCCTCATCATAATTCTTTATTTGGCCTTTGTCCTTAGCTAAAAAAAAAGATTTAATATTAATAATTAAGTAAAATGTTATATATTTATGTACATATGCACATTTTTTTTATTCGTAAGATAAGATTCTATATTAAAATATTAAAAAAGTCTTACAGTATCCACCGTGACTAAGATAGCCAACAACCCCAAAACCCAACCAACCACCTTGACCCAAACCAAACCATGCAAGGTCAATACAAACCGTGATTTCAAAATTAGGGAAGCCCAAAGCAAAATTCCTTGCAACCCATAATTATATACATCTAAACACCATACCTATACTAACCATACCAAGAAAAAATCTAGCTCCAGACTAACCCAGAAAACCATTCACAAATACAAATTCAAAAAAATCTTTGACCACATTGTTCCCAAAGGAGTGAGGGATGTTAATGGCCCATAGCAAAAAAAATTCCCCAACAACAACCTATTTTTGCTCAATTAGAGCCGTCACTTTCAGATCAAAGATAAAGGGATAGTATTTTACCACTTCACCCAGCTTGAAGAAGGTGGGAATGTCACACGACCTTGGCATACCCATTTTAGAAATGGCCACAGTGAGAACTTTTTCTGTCCCAACCAACCTATCTAGACATAAAAGAGGTTCTTCATCAACACCCCTACATCTTTCTTCTCCATCCTCATCTCTAACAACACAACCATAAATATTGAGGTGATATGTGTTCCCACATGATTTCTCTCACCATTCTTTATGAAACCTTTACCCACAACCATTTTAACTACAATGATGATAAATAGATCATAATTCTTCAAGAACTGTTTGAGACACTAGTACAAGATTTCACTACATAAAGCCATCTCCTGCATAGAGCTATCCAATTAGATAGGGGTGTTAGTGACAATGTTTGTTTACAAGCATCTCCATCAAAATATTGACCATGAATTTAGATCATTCACCCATTGTAACAGTAAGCTACAACTCACGCCAAATGCTAAACAAATGCATAATGCAGATCTGGTATGAGATGCCAATGGAAATTCCTAACAAATGATATAAGCTTTTGTGGAGGAGGTGATGTCTTATTACAAAATAATGAAGGTGTCAAGTGTTATTGTTGTATACACCTAAAAATGATCAAGATAATTCATTAATTAAATACAAGTTAATTAATTAATAAACCTTTTATTATGTCTACTTATAAATAAATTGTTAATTTATTTATATAATTCATTTTCTAATTCTCCTATCTTAAATCATATTCTTCTAATCTTAATTAAATAAAAAAATTTAAGTAGATTATTTTATTTAAATAACTTCTTATTAAATTTAAATTCTAAATTTGAATTTAGTCACATGTCTACTAATTTTTCCACCTTCCACCTCATCATGTGTCTCTACAAATTAAATATTTTAAATATTTAATTTGGGCTTTATCTTCAACAAATTCTAAACAACTTTGGGAAAATTTTCTTTCATATTCCATTTATTCTTCCTAACACTTGGAAAATTGTTCTAATGAATGGAACACACTCCTTCATTCTCTCTAACTTCTTAATCCTCCACCATTCATCTCTCCAAATTAAACCCAGACCATTGGTTGTTGCCACTACAATTTATGCCTTTGAAAATCTATAAATATAGCCTTAGTCTACAACAAAAGGACCCTCAATCTTGAGCAATCTTACTCTATAAAATTTTCATTAGAGCATTGTGAGCATTTAGCAATTAGCATTTAGAATCCATTAGCATAATCATGGATTTTGCATTAGCTGCATCCTAATTTCTATAGTTTCATTACATCATCTCCATTGTCAATATCATAACACTATCATAATCTTTGCACAATCATCTACAACATATCATATAGCAATCAATCATGTAGGAAAGACATTCTTGCATTTTCAGCATCTCATTCTTCAAGTTCTCATTCTAAAAGTGATAGTGCACAAACAATTTGAGATCCATTATGATTTACCAAATCCTTGGAGATAAAGAACAATGTAATGAAATTAGAGAGTTTGTTTGTTTCAATTCGATTAGATTGTTATTTGAATTCTCTAATATAATCGCAAAAGAAAGTAATACAAAAGAATCAATGAAAAATTATATTAGAAAATTCAAATAAAAATCTAATTGAATTGAAATAAAAAAACTCTCTAATGTCGTCCCATTATTCTCTATCTCCAAGGATTCATTAAATCATAATGGCTCTCAGATTGTGTATGCACTACGACTTTTAGGATGACAACCTGAAGAATGAGATGTTGGAAATGCAAGAAACCTATATTCCTACTTGATTGGTTAATAAACTCAATGATTAAGGTAATAACGATTCTATGATGCTAATGTTGTTGTATGAAAATGAAGGTTATGCTGTGGTAATGATGTGATGAAACTACAAAAATTAAGATGCAGCTAATAACAAAGCCATGATTATGCTAATAAATTCTAAATGCTAGAAATGCTAAATGCTCACAATGCTCTAATGAAAATTCTACAAAGTAAGATTGCTCAAAATTAGGATCCTTTTGCTGTAGAATGAGGCTGTATTTATAGATTTTCCAAAGCATAAATTGAGATGGTAGTAACCAATGGTCTATATTTAATCTGGAGAGATGAACAGTGGATGATGAAGTTAGAGAGAATCAAGGAGTGTGTTCTCTTCATTAGAACAATTTTCCAAGTGTTAGGAAGAATAAATGGAATATGAAAGAAAGTGTCCCAAAGTTGTTTAGAATTTGTTGAGGATAAAACCAAATTAAATATTTTGAAATATTCAATTTGTTGAGACACATGATGAGGTGGAAAGTGGAAAAAGTAGTAGGAATGTGACTAAATTCAAATTTAGAATTTAAATTTAATAAGAAGTTAATTAAATAAAACAAACTATTTAAATTTTTTTATTTAATTAAGATTAGAAAAATATGATTTAAGATAAAAGAATTAGAAAATGAACTATATAAATAAATTTAACAATATATTTATAAGTAGATGAAATAAAAGTTTTATTAATTAAATAACTTGTATTTAATTAATTAATTATCCAAATCATTTCTAGGAGTATACATTTTTCCCCTCTTTGAAGTGATGTGTTTACACATTGCTTCAAAGAAAAAATTACTAATGGTACTTACAAAAAAAAAGAAAAAAAAATCGATATGCCCCAGATACTAATTTTTAAGTAATGATAGATATATGCCCCCTCAAGAGATAAATCGAGGAATTTTTGAATTTTAGGATTTTTTGAATTTTTTGAAATTTTTTTGATGATTTTCAATTTTATGATGCTGAGACAATTTACCTCCCAAAAAAATATACTGAACCCGCCACTTTGATTAACTGATTAATTGATGCCTTGGTTTAAAAAATAAAAGCAATCCCACTTAAATCCCACTTAATTACCCCTTTAAAAGGTAAAAAGATGTGAAAGGGAGCTCATTTGAATCATTTGCATTTTGAAGATTGGATTAAGTGAGCTTTGAGCAAGTCTGAGCAAAATGGTGATCCCCCACCAAACCCACCAATCCGAGTGAGTTCAACATCACAACCACTCAACCACGTATGGACCTTTGGTACGTATCCCGAAAAACATCTTTGTGAAATTTGAATTTCATTTTTCCCATGTTTTTCATGTTTGATATTTAGTTTTAACATTTTTAGTGCATAAGGCAGCCAATATATCACATTGAGTCTTTGTTCTAGTGCATAGATGTGATTTTCTAGCACCTTAGGTCAAGGTTTTAGTGCATTGGATTATTTAGCGCATAGAAGTCATGAATTAGCACATTGATGAAAATTTTTAGTGCATACATGGATGTAGCGCATAGGTGATGTTTTGTAGTGCATAGAGTTAATTTTCTAGTGCATATAGTGTTTTGGTGCATTGATGTAGTAAAATAGCCCATTGATGGAATTTGATGGTGCATCCATAGATTTAGTGCATTGATCCACTATTTTGGCACATGGACATCAGAATGATGAAATTTTGATTGTTCTCCTTGATTTTAATGATTGTTCATTGCATCATCCAATGTTTTTGATGATGCTTGATGATGTTGATAGATTAGATGATGATGGATCTCATGATAGGTGAGAATCAATGATAGAATGAAGATGATGATTGACCTCATGATAGGTGAGGATCAATGATAGTTTAATGATAATTGACCTCATAATAGATGAGGATCAATGATAAACACTCACAAGATTTGATAGAAATCTCATTAGAGTTGGTTAGATTGATAGGTTGATTGATGTTGATTGATAAGATTATTGATTTGTGACATGTTTATGATGATAGGAGCCTTCGAGGGTCCTTTAGTCTTGAGAGCACTTCCCAAAGACTTGGAATGTGGAGGCCTCAATATCTAATACATGTTAGTATTGTTATTATTTAATTAATTACATCATGTTGATTAATTAATTAAGTCACTTCATTCTCTTTATTGTTTGTTAAACTAGGCACACAATTAATTATAAATTATTAAGTGCACACTAATTTCATTTAGGGTTTCCTTTAGGTTTTCATCCTCTGTTGATTGACTTTGTGTTACCATCTTAATGCATTTTTTACTGAGAGGTTTACAGAACATTGTTTGTGGTTCTTCATATCTTTTGCATGTGACAGGTATTCATCTTGCATGCAGATGATCTTGGCTTTTCTAACATAGTATCAAAGCCTTGATTTATAGCCCCTTCTCAGATTTCTGGAGAGATTCATTGCAGAGTTCATTCGAAGTCTCTCAAGGGTTTTTCTCCTTGAGTATATTTATGCAGCATTTTGGATCAAATCAAGTTTTTCCATTTGATTCAGAGCATTGGAGAAGATTGAGGTTTGATGAAAGTTATTTTTTATTGAGGCCAT
>VDFB02161265.1:0-61711 GCA_007258455.2 Sequoia sempervirens | reverse complement strand
AAAATCTCTTATAATAGAAACTTTGTGTGGTTTTTAAGTCAAATGCATTGACCCATGTTTTATGAGTAGTGGTTCACATGAACCCATCTCTCATTAGCATGAATGCTCCACTTAGTGCTCATTGCATTTAGGAGATGCTCATAGAGGTGAAACATTAGACCTTCCGTGGAGGTCACCCATCTTAATACTACTCAAGCTCAAACGCGCTTAACAATTGACATACCAGATACCTTTCCATAAGGGCCTGATTAGCAGTCCGAAACTTGTGTTTTCAGCAAAGCAATTATGAAGAACTGGAAATGAGGGCAGAAGAAGAGGATGGCCCTGCTACAGAGGAAGAGGATGGCCCTGGTGCTGTGGAAGAGGCCGACTGCGATGTGGAGTCAATGAACACGTACTGAGTATCTCCAATCTCGCTCGTGATTACAGGTTTTAGTTTTGTTGCCTCCACCCTTGGTATTGGAGAATTTCCTGTAAGCATTGATACAACATTCGACATGGACGGTCTCTTTGATGCTGAGTCATGCGCGCACAGAAGGGCTATGTTTATCACTCTTGATACCTGCTCAGCATCGAACACTCCCTCCAGACTTGGATCCACAATACCCAGCCCTTCATTTATTTGGTATAGTTTCCACGTCTGTAAAACTAAGCTTTGGTTAGTACTGGATAAACTCATATTTTCAATGAAAGATCAAACCTATAATTAGAGGTGTACCCAGGGCAGTAGAATCTGCCTATCAGGTGAAAGCTTATTTTGTATGGACTTTCTACCGCTAACAATCTCCAGAACGACCACTCCATAGCTGTACACATCGGCTTTAACAGTTAACTGACCGTGGACGGCATATTCTGGAGCAGTATAACCTCTGCAATTCAAGTGACAGAGATATTGAATTTTTTTGCAGTTTTATTGGATCTAAAGCACTGAAAAAATAGGGCTCATAAAGAAGTAAATATTCTTACAGTGTTCCCCCAATCCTTGTGGTGAGATGGGTTCTGTCATGAGGGAAGAGTCTTGCCAATCCAAAATCTGCAATTTTAGGCTGGAATTTGTCATCTAACAGAATGTTGGCTGGTTTGATGTCTCTGTGCACGATACGAACATGAGAATACTCGTGTAGATACGTCAGACCTCAAGCTGTTCCCAATATAATGTGGAAACGTGTTTCCCAACTGAGGCGAATTCCTCCTCTGCCTGTAAAATTATTTTAACTTCATATTTAAATCGCAGTTGCTCATTCCGAACAAATCTCAAGTATTTACAGAGAATTATTTTAGGGGATTGAGAAAAATAATCCTTCACGGGAGTGATACTGACTGAACGCAATTTAAATTGTAATTAAAAAAGGATGAGAGGTCAGGCTCCAAACCAAAGAGATGCTTGTCGAGGCTTCCGTTTGTCATGTAGTCGAAGACGAGCAGCCTCGTGTCTTCTAGCGTGCAGAATCCAAGTAATGTAAGCAGATTCCGGTGAGAGACACCACTGATAAGCTCTATTTCCGTTGCGAATTCCTCGGCGACCCTATCCGATTCGCCTGGAAACAACCTTTTCACAGCAATTTCCCTCCCACTCTGTAGCCTTCCCTGTCAATTCTCAAACAATTCACTCTACTGTTACATTTGAGCGAGGGTTTTGAGCGAGGGTTTCATTACCAATAGAAGAGAAGAGGATTGTTGTGTACCTTAAAGACCTGGCCGAAGCCCCCTTCACCAATCTTGTTCTTGACATCGAAATTATCAGTTGCCTCTCTAAGATCTTCATAATCAAATCGCCAGGCTCTTTCCCCTAATTCCAATTCCCCCTCTGCAGAGGCCTTTGTCAGCAGAGAATATTGAAAGGAAAACCAAACTACTGACAAATTTGTTAAGGAAATCACCTGGCGGTTTTCGGGTTCGCCATTTCCTCAGAAATCTGGGCTGCCTGCGTTTGCGAAGGGCGAAGAAAACAGCCACCATTAGAAGAACTACTCCACCACTAACTCCAACTATTATGCCTGCAATCTTCGCTTTCGATCCTCCATTTCCCTCTGTGTTCGTCGCTGCAAAGTTTTATAGGCAAACCGTACAGTTCAACCATGAAACAATGGAATTAAACCGATACTAAGCTTTCAGATCTAGAAATTAAATTACCGGAAATTCCATTGACAGAAACGAAAGAGTAATTGGCGTATCTTAAATAGCAACCGTCTACGAGCACTTGGCCTTCGAGAGACGGAAGGCACTTTTCTATCACTGCCTGGGCTTTCTGCAGACATTTCTGGCAGTCTAGGGTTGAAACAGACATCCAGCATTCGGCCAGAGCGTATATGCTGGATGAAGCCGACTCCACCGTCCACGCAACTGCAAAGCTCTTATTGTTGGGGGCTATATCAACAGTCTTGCTAAGCAATTTCTGCGTCTTTTGAGAAAAATTCTCCGCACTGCTATTGGAAGAAGAGTTACATTCAGAGAAATAATTATCCTGATATTGAGTAAAAAATGTAGAGTTCTCGAAGCGCAAGTAACATCCGTCGACATATATTCGTCCCCCGTTTTCTGTGGGACAAAACTGGGCGAGTTGGTTCCGCGCCTCTTGAAAACATTCGGCACAGAGAGACAGAGAGAAATCACCTCTGCACTGCGCAAGGCCAAACACTTGATTGCCGGAATCCCCTTCAATATCTGTTCCGAAACGAGAAGTTGAGATGTTTTTGCTGAGTGATTCCAAAACTGTGTCAAGATTTGTGCCGAAAAGAGTAGCGTTTAGGCGGTCGATAAGGCTACAGCCGTAGAGGGGATTTGTGGTATTATCTGCCATGGATTGGCCTGCCAAAACCAGGAATAAAGCCACATACACGGTGACCATCGACATCAATCCCATGAATGGCAACTGAAAGGAATTTTTGGCGAGGTCTCAGCAGTTTATAGAATTTACAAAATTAACACAGAAATTACAAAATAGCACTTAACAGTTGCTTTGCTTCGTCAACAGCTGAGCCAGAGTTTTATAACTAGACCAGTCGTTCAGAGCAGGTATCACCTCCTCAGTAATTTTTAAAATAAAATTTATTTTAAATTTTTTTGTCATTGCTGAATATAACTGATTTTGGATATTGAAGTTGCGGACACGCATTTATTTTCCACGTGTCAACACATTTAGTGCTGCGAATTTCCTGGACAGCGCACGGAGTAGATCTTTCTGCCGAGAAGTAAACAATGGGTGGGTCGGGTCATTTGTTAATTTAGTGGATAAAGGGTTTTGACAATAGAATTAATGGGATTTAAGTTCAACATTTTGGTGGTCTAGATGGTTCATTTACATTCTTGTTTTCTTTTTTAAATTTATAGGTGATTTAGATGGTTCAAATATGTTGTTTTTTTTTAAAACGTAGTCTATTGTTTTCTCTTAATCATGAAAGAATGTCTTCCATTTTGGACTTATTTTGGATTGTGTGTTAAATTTATTAATTAAAGTTTAAGTTGGTATATTATGAAAATAGAATATATATATCATATTCATATTGGCTTTAAATTAAGTTTAGAGAAAAAAAATTTGGGTTTAAATTATCAAATTCATATTGTATTTAAATTATGTTATCTCTCTTATTCATTAACTTAGTTTATATTTGGAAGTGTAAATTTGACTTGGATTAATTTCATTTTATATATATGAATTTCAAACTTTTAACTTTTGAATTTTAAATTAGGTCATGTCCTTCTTCCTTACTAGTTGTAATGAGTGAACTAAAATACAAATTATTTCAAGCTATATGGTAGAGATATTGTATTTAAGGACAAATTTTAATTCATTTGAATCATCAAGTAGCATTTATAATAGATCCATAGAGATCATAACTAGACCATACACATCACATCATTTGCTTAGAAAGATCGAAGAAAATTAGGGGTGAAGCCACAATAGTGGTTTACAATTCTAGTGAGGAAGGAAAACTCACAAAAAATGACCCAATGGAAAAAATGTGATTTTGGGGGTTCGTATGAATCTACAAGTTCGAGCGAACCCTAGTTTCCCACCCAAAAAACACATAAAAATGCATTATGTGGGGTGGTTCACTTGAACCAGGGTTCGAACGAACCCCTAGGTGTTCACTTGAACCACTAGGGGTTCACCTAGTGGTTTGTACGAACCTCCCTTAACCCTCATTATGCCCCTCAGACACAAAAAAACCTAATTTTTTTCACTTTGAAGCTCAGTTTGAATATGAAAATGGCAAAGACTTCACAAACCCAACTAGAATTAGGTAGTCCTCAGAACGAGCTATCCAACGAATATTATTTTGATATTTTTGGTTTTATTATGTATTTCTTTTTAATTTTATTAAATATAGGTTTTTCACTGAAAATGAAGGTCTATGTTTTGCGCATGTGGAAAAATAATAGATTATAAAAAAGAATTGAAAAGTATGAGTGCACTAAATATTGAAGTCTTTGATCCAACAAAAGAAAATTGAATTTCGATATATACAAAAAAGGTTACATGTTATACAATCACGCTATGTCTAAATTGTAATTGGTTTGACTTTGAAACTTGAATAAAGAAAAAATATTTGATAAAAGAACTATCTAATCAAGTGGAAGCACTAGTTATTGGAGTCACAAATCTAAATTTGAAAGAATTAGAATTTTATCCATCATAGACAAAAACTTATGTGTTATACAGTGTGCGCCACTTTTTAAAAATGATTTCTAAAAAAAATAGTTTTTGTGGGAGATGGAAAAAGGAGTGCAATCTAATTCCAAAAAAATTTAAAAAATTATTTTTAGAATCTATAGCCAAATTTGACAAGACTCTAGTTTGCATCATCTTGAAATTCCTCATGGTTTAGTCACTATAGGTACTCGAATGTAAAGTTTTAGTTAAAAATAATAATTTTAGTGTCCAGTTTGGCCAAAAATTGTAAACCATTATTGTGGGATCACCCTTAGTGTTCAATCATTGTTAAATTAGTCTACACATGGATGTGACAAAAGGAGAAGAAACCATGTCTAACAACTTCTCAAATGGTGTCACTTGACATCACCCCCCTTCAAACACATGAACAACAATCCAAGGCAATGAACCTAAAATTATCATATTTCAATCAAGTAAAGTTCTACTCCACACACCAAAATAAATTTTGTAGTTGCAAATCTAAACTAAAGCATATATTTTGGTCATTTTTTGAGTTCTAATCTATGTTTAATAAAGCCTACTTCTATGGTACCATGGAACTTGATTTCTAATATATGTCATAATGATTTCATTGTTGGATTCTTCTATTTTATTTTCATATTAATTGTACACTAGTTATTGCAATATTAACTATCAACCCCAATTCTAAATAGTAGACCTTCATTATTGTTTAATTATTTTTGTCGAGTAAATTATAATGTTCAAGCATTTATTTCATTTACATAAATTTGTGAACCTAACCTTCTTACACCCCCTAGGTTTTTTTGCTTCTTCACTAGGTTTTTAGGAATTATTTTGTAGATTGTGTATCTTTCATTTTAGATCTAATTGTGGTTAGATCGACCCTTATTTATACCTCACTACTATTCAATTGATTAAGCTTTGCATCTTCATTAGTAATGTTTCTTTATCCCTAATTACCCACCCTCCCTATTCTTAAACCTTTCATTATAAATATCATTACTATTCTCCTCATCACATTTGCTTCCCGTATACTTATGTTTATGAAATTGATTGATATTCGTTTAATAGATCTAGGTATATTTATGTATTTTTTGTTATTACATCCAGTGAGCATATTTTCCAATATCTCATTATGGTTATCCTTTACTATGGAGACTAGTGTTGTGTACTTGATTATATTCATAGATAATCATTACATCAATGAGTCTAAGTCTCTTCTTTACATTACCATCCTTTCTTATCATATATCTCTAGTCTATGATTTATCACCTATATTCTCTCGACTCTCTTACTATGGACCATCATTTATTCCATATATATATATATATATATCATTGCCTAGTCTCTTGTAAAGATGTGACACTTCTAGCGAACCCCTTAACCTATCTCACTTGTCCAGATACATATATCATCACCTAGTCTCTTATAAAGATGTGACACTTTTAGGGAACCCCTTAACCTATCTCCCTTGTTGACTAGATGCTCCATACTTACCTTGTTGTAGATTGTGGTAAGTTTTGTTCTATGTATTGCACCCTACCAATAGGTATATTTTATCTCTCTTTGATGAGGTTGACCTAATCTCTTTTTCTGGTTTAGCAATGCATTGACACATGATTATGCTAAGTTTAACTCTTATGGAGATTAACAACCCTAATATAGGTTTGAAGTTTAGAATTATAATGTTACTAGTAGATTATTCCATATTTTCATAGTTAGGTCCAATTATTGAGGTTGTAATGGAGATTACTTAGAAGGGTGGTAGTCATATCATGTTACTATTATTTTAATGGATAGATATATTAATGTCTATGAATGAATTGGGAAAGGTGGATGACAATTTTTAGATTTGACTTGATGTCAATTAATCAAGGCCGTGCTCGTATATATATATAGAGAGAGAGGGAGTGTATTCAATGTTGTTCATAGAGATGCCACTAAATGAGAAGAAGGTAGCAATAAATAAATTGTCAACTTATTCCAAGCAAAAACACTGAGAATTTGTATGGGAGGGAATCATGTAAGAGTATCAAAAATTCCATTGAATATATTGTTTATGATGTTGCTATTCAAGTTATAGCTTAAGTAAAGGAATCATAGTGCCTACTTCGACAAACCAAAATCTTAGCCTTTCTTTCAAAGGTATGAGTTTTAAATAGTCTTTTTGTAAAAGTGACTTATATCACTTATTGTAATCAAAAGTTAGAAAATAAGTTTTATCTCTAGAAGATTTGAGAAAAGCTTGTCCAAAATCAATTTTATTTTATTTTATTTTCTCAAATAATCCAAAAGGTACTTGAGGTAGTTAATAGGTAGTTGGGTATGTGCAAAACCATGATGGGCCAAAAACTGGCAATATGATGGGTATGTGGCTGATGACCTTTTTTACCCAAAATTGATGAAACAAAAAGGTTTTTAAAGGAGATTCTCAGCTTTCCACCAATATAAATTATGCTTTACTTTGAATTTAATAAGTAATTATTATTCATTTTCTATTCAAATTATGACTAAAGTCCTGAAATAAACTGGTTGAAAAACATCTATAGCTTTCAAATGGTATCACATTTTTTGAATCCAAAACATGTGTCACATTCTATGCTTCATATAATATAGTATAAAAAAAGAAAAATGAATTTCATGAACTTTTGACCAAGTTAAGGTTGTCAAACATACAAGTTTTTATATTTTTTAAAAGTTGTAATAAAAAATCATAATTAATTTTACTTAGAAAAAATTACAAAAAAATATGCATTACATCTAGGGACATGAGTCCTCTACTTATATCTAAAATCTATAAAAATTATTATCTTTTATTGTATTAGGGTGGCCATCGACAGTTACCTACTTCTTATTTTTTTTGAAATTTAGTACTATTGCATTGAAATTTTAAATTTTCACCAAATATTTTTTTTTTTTAAACAAACCTAATAGTTTAGAAACTACATTCAATGTGATACAAGTTCTATTCTAAGATATTTGTGAAATAATATAGATAACTTATTCAAATTTTTATGTTAAGTTGCCTAACTCTAATTTTTCTAATATTTTTGCCACTTAAGGGCCTTTTTTTCCATGATGATCCTACACATACCCAATTACACGTTGGTTATCCAATGAAGCCTATAAATACAAGTTTATTTCAAATGTAAAGGGGAACTCTTACAAAGGGGAAAGTATATGCATGCTTCTCTCCCTCTCTCTCCATCTGTCTATATGTATTTGCTCCACATCTATCTATCCCTCTATCTTCTCCCTCTTTATCTCTCCCTCGCCTTCTCCATATCTATATCCATCTCCATCTCCATATCTATCTCTATATTCCTCTCTATCTTTATATCCTCACCCCCTCTATCTTGCACACTCTTATCCCTTATTTTTTCTATCCCTATATCTTCCTCTTTCTCCCTATTGCAAAGCATAGCTCTCTTGGTAATGAAGCCTAATTATCTTCCTAATTCAAAGGTTTTGTTTCAATCATGACTAGATCCCTATAAGTGGTTGTACACTTGATTTGAAGCTATCATTTCTCCATTGAGACCTTTGTTGCACAAACAAAATCATTTGCTAAATGGCCTACCAAGTGACCTCACATTCTATACAAATTTATGCAAAAAATGGACCTTTTTTTTCCTAATTGACCTTCCACACTTTTGGTGTGCCCATTGCACACAAAA
Organism: Sequoia sempervirens; assembly: GCA_007258455.2. Classification (NCBI taxonomy): domain Eukaryota; kingdom Viridiplantae; phylum Streptophyta; class Pinopsida; order Cupressales; family Cupressaceae; genus Sequoia; species Sequoia sempervirens. Next base: position 53,398 of record VDFB02161265.1, on the reverse strand, counting down.
GGTGTGATTACTAGTTTAACTAATTTTATATAATCATACTTGTTTGCTATTTTTGTTATCATTATCACAAAATAGTGATGGATAAGATAGCAAGTTTTGTCATTTGATTCTGAATGTATAATCAATTCTTACCTAGAAAATTCAAAGATAGACGTGCAAAATTTTAAACGACAATATTTATTTAATTTTATAGACTTTATTCAAATAAAGATGATTTGATTTTATCTAATGTAATTTTGAAAAATAGAATAGGTAAATGATCATAATAATATATGTGAGCACCTCTTAAATCTGCAAACATTCTACACTCCATAAAGAAGGTGAGTGCATATAAAGTTGCTAAATACTCCTATGAAATAATGCAAAATGTTTCCTAAACATGATAGCAAATCAAACTAAATTGAAAGCATGAAAGATACATAATGCACACTTTATCTCATATTGGATTGGTGCTATTGTGGAAAATAGCCCTTTCCCAACCCTTGATTAAGCTGCATGATGAACATGATTTGAATATGATATGAAATGCCAAAATGTTCTCCAAAGCCATGATATTGCAAATCACTTGATCACTAAATGTAAACCAATGAAAAGAGGCCACTTGTCAACTTGTGATAGGCTGAGGGTTGTGCAAGATTTGGGAAATGTGCCCAAGAGGGGGAAATTTCAAATTTGAATTTGAGAGTTAATCCCTAGTTTGACCTTTGCAAGGGACATGTAAGAGACATTAATTTCTTTGTTGGATGTACATGTCCACTTGCTTTTGAATTCAAATTTGAGGGAATATTCCTCAAAGATGCCATGTTGAAAGAAAATAAGGATTTTAATAAATCAATAAATTGATTTATTTGTGCAAGTGGCAAAATCTAGAGAATCCAAGTGATTAGGATTAGCATTTAATTATGGTTAGATTAGCTTAATGATAATTAGGTGAGTTTGACCTTTATGACTTAAATATTTGATTTATTTAAATCAAAAAAGGATGGAATATGTATTTAGAGATTTAATTAAATAAAGTTTTGATTTATTTAATTAAAAGGATGATGATAGGATCAAGTTGATTTATTTAATTTAAATTGATAACTTTAGGAGATTGACCAAATAAACTTGATTTATTTAATTGATGAGTGAATGTAATGCATAATGTCAATTTGACGTGTCTACATTTTGCCCCTCTTTGAAGCAATGTACTTGTTGCGTTGGTTCAAAGAATAAACTTTCTGTGATCAAAACTAAAAAAATTAATGATTTTTTCAGATGCCCTAGCAGAGAGAAGTATACTAGTACATTTCCCCCTCGAGAGATTGAGCGAAAAGATTCGATTTGAGGGTTGATCTTGTGATAAAGAGGTTCAAAATGGATGGTTATGGATGATGATGCAAGTGAGATGTTTTTAAAATGCTTAGAATAACAAATCTATATTATGATCCTAAACAACTTAAATGATGATATGATGTATGAGATGGATGAAATGGATGACGTGATATGCCATGATTATGCAAATGTATGATTTTATGTAGATGCTTAGACTAACAGATCTATATTATGATGATGATGCAAATGTAATGCATGTGAAATGATCGATGCTTCCTATTATGTATGGTATGAATGATATGTGGTATGCTAACAGTTTTCTAGATGCAAGATGGATGCATGATGGATGCATTGGTGATGTTATGTTAGCATGGAAATGAGATGATGAAAAGAGGATCCAACAAGTCCATGATCTGGTGAGACTTTATTAGAGATGATGTTGATGATAGATAATGATGATGATTCTCTTATCAAGGATTGAGACTTTAAAAGGGCTACTTACCTTATGTTTGCTTACACACGTAGATACAAAGTATCAAGGTATAAAGAACCAAGATGGCATTGTATCTAGTGAGATGGAATTTGACTCGATGAGTAGATAGGAGTATTCTTGTTCACACTTGACATACGGAAACCTTGCTAGGACATACCTAACAAAGCAAATATTCACCAAGTTATTTTACAAGAACGTCCAATAAGCACAACAAAAAAAAGATAATGATCGTTGTCCCATTCCTATCTCTCTACATCCCTCATTCAGATATCATTGAGAGGTCCTTGGAATGAGTGCAATAAGATAAATCAAAAGAAAAAGACCAAGTACGCAAACAAGTCAACGTTCTTCACATCTCTAGCCAAAGGGATGTGTTTTGATATGATAAGAATCCAAAGTGATATCTAAAATGATGCCCATTGTCATAACGATATATCCTAAGACATGCATTGTATAGGATGATGATGGTTTGATAAGTTGTTTGATAGGCTATTGATATAAAGTCGATTAACATGTCTGAAAATGATCAAGAGTTTGATTTTGTTTTAAAGGTTTGTTGTTTGCTTTTGATTTTATGATTGAGGCCCGCTTTTGCTGATTGTTGTACTTGTTTCTATTTGTTTTACCAAAGGATGAAGGTGACGATTAGTTTATTATGGATGGTTGATTATTGTGGGTGATAGCAAAACGGGGTGGATGGATTTTTTCAAATATTTAGATTTTTTTGATGTTTTTGAAATGTTTTGAGGCTTTTTTTGGTATTTTGGATTTTTCAAATGTTTTATTTTTGATTTTTTGAATGTTTTGGGGTTTTCTGAGATTTTATGAATGTTTTTGGATTTTGATGTCTCAAGGGCTGATCAAAGATTAGCCTTGCCTAAGTTTAAGCTCAGAGACGACTTAGTTTGGATTTCAATGTTTTTGACATTTTTCTGATTTTTTTAGTGTTATTAGATTTTTCAATGTTTTGGATGTTTTTGGATTTTTGGATGTTTTTGATGTTTTTGGATTTTTCGCATGATTTTGATGATTTGGATATGGATGTGTTGGATGATATTAGTGCTCTAGTTAGGATTTTTGTTGAAAACCAAGCTAAGGTTGAATGATCGAATCAATGGATTGATGATGATAACATTGTTGAGGATACACAACAATGCAAGCATTTGATTGATTGGGATTGATGATGATAACATTGTTGAGGATGCAGAACAATGCAAGGATAGTGTTAAGTAACACAAGGATTGATATTTTGATTGGGTGGACGATTATAACATTGTTGAGGATACACAACAATGCAAGGATAGTGTTAAGCAACACAAGGATGTTATGAAATGATGATTTTTTGATTGAATTTGATTGATCATGATTTTGAAGCTTGGTTCAGAACAAAATATATTTGAATGATTTGATGTGACGTTTGAAGGGTGTGTTAGATGCAATTGATATTGATTGTTTGGATCGATGTTCGATGGAAGATGAAGCTTGATAAGGAATGTCTTTTCGTCAAAATATGCCATGGGCTAGTGATTTGGATTTTGGATCACAAATACCTTGACCAATTTCGTTTCATGTTTGCTAATGTTCAAATCGCCACATAAGTTGGAGGATATAGATCAAGATTTATTCTCAAAGCAAGATGCCAATATCTGCCCCCAATGTCTAGCAATGTAAGGAATGTCATAGATGGATGCTTGGATATGTGTATGGATGGATGGATATGGTAAGCACGCGAAGGATGCCAAAGATTATCTTGCGATAAGATAAGGTGTTTGAATGAAGGAATTATTCATTGTATAATGCTTCATGGCTCAGATAATGTTGTAGAGGATAGGATCAATGAAAATGATCAATGCCAAGATTTTTACCATAAGCAATCATAAAGTGTGCCCCAAACTTTCATCAAGATCAAGATAACTTGGATGATGAATGTAGATGGATGAAAATGGATTGGATAATTGGTTTATGGATGAAGGGATTTATTATGGATAAGATGGATGGAATGTTGGCTTTATTATGGATGGGATGAGATGCTTTCACCTGAAGTGGCACACATAGATGCTCAATTCTACACATGACGCCTATTTGCTAGGTTTTCATCATGGTCTTGCCCAAAGTGCTGCCCATCTGGTTTTCATTAGAGGACGATTTTTCTCTTTACTTTTTTTCAATGCTTTTTTTGATTTTTTTGGTTTTTTTTCTTTTTTGATTTTTTTGATTTTTCTAAAAGATTCATGCTGACCCACCTAGTGGTGTTGATGTAGATGCTTCTGTCATAATGTGCCATTGGTATCCTACTTGAAGAAGCTAATTTGCTAAGATACGTGCACTTGAATGCAACTTTTGAGATTCTTGATCTACTTCATTAATATCGGAGTTAACTCTGTATTTGTGTGTACATCATGATAGAGTGCCTTTAGAATCCTTATGATGGGGGGTTGTTTCCAGTACATGGTTAATGTGAGAATTGGGTATCATGTGTGGAGGCGTGGATGGAGTGTATTTAGGGATAAAAGATGGATTGGTCGATAGTTTGGAACCTTTGACTCTCCAAACTTGGGAAGATGAGCAATGATGGGTGGATACAAAAGTGCATATGGAATTAGGACCAACTGCTTGATACACTTTGTACATCACTTGAAAAGCCTGCTTTTGATTTTGTGGACATCTTTGATGGATACTTTTCCCTCTTTTATTTTTCCCCATAGTTTCTTTGACTGATGGAGTTTGATAGGGATAATATTTCTTTGTATTCTTTGGTATATATATGTATTTGATTTGTCCATTATGCTTGTCAACTTCTTTTGCTTTGATAACGTTCTTTGTACTTTCATTCAAATATTTCCTTTGATGTTGGTCCCAATTCATGGATGGGGTGATGGGTGGATGAAGATTCATGATGTGGTTAGTTGTAGTATTGACATCGGTTTCATGATAAGGATTCTTCGTGCTCCCTATGTTGACATTTGTTTGAGATGAAGTTGCCCCTAGTATGGTGGAAGCAATACCTTCATGCTTTGATTCTGCTTGTTTTGAAATGTCTTTTTCAGTAAGCATGCTCTGACAAATGACCACTGCAAATGATGTTATTTCAATTGGATGCTCTACTAACTATGAAATATCTTGTTCTGTCTGACCTGCTTCCTTGAGTAGGTAATGCTAGGTATCTCCATATATGATGTCTTCGGCCTGGATTTTGGATATATTTGATACTGATGTTGACAACTCAATAACTTGCTCTTTTTGTGTTGTAATGTCAGGAGTAAAGAAATCTTGTTCTGAATGAAGATCATCTATGTTTCCATCCATAGAAATCATCTTATGGGTAGATGGAGGAGTATTTGCATCTTGCATAGATAGGATAGTGTCCATTACATCATTGTAGTATCTTGGAGATACAAATTCTTGATCTTGAATGATTTTGGAATTGCTTTCGATGTGCTTTGGATCAAGCTCTTGACATGGCTCAATTCCATAGGATGGATTGCTTATAAAGGGTTCTTGGATGTCGTTATTAGACATGGTAAATGGTGCAATATATTCAAGTGTTGAGTCTAGGGTTCCTTCAATTTCTGTAACCATGAGGTCAAAGGGGCTCAACATGTCTTGGAAAGGACCATTGCTACAACTTGGTGAAATATTTTGATCATGCTTTTGAATAAATTCCTGAGATATGTCCTCTAACTCATAAGGCGATGTAGAGATATTTTCAACATGATCATTGGTCGATGGTTTGTGCATTATGTCAATAGGATCAAATAATCCTAATACTCCTTGAAATAGATCAATAAAAAGTGGCTCTTGATGTATGGTGAGTTGATCATCGAATGGGGTTAAAACATCTTCAAGGTGTTCATCGATGGAGAGATCTTGATCATTGCTTTCAACAATGGTGGTGGAGGGATTTCTAATGTCTTCAACCATGGGGTTAAGTGATGTTGACATTTCTTGAATTGGATCATTGTTGGGTATTGTTGGTGTATTTTGATCATGATCGAAAAGTGACTCTTGATGTATGTTAATTTGATCATTGGACAAGGTGGAAACATCTTCAAAATGTTCATTGATGAATAGATCTTGATCATTGTCCCCAATAGTGATTATCTTTTGATCAATAAGGTCTTGGATGAGATTTTTGAGTCAAACACAATCTGATGTTGTTTGTCCCTTTATTTTGTGGAAGCCACAAGAGTGCTTCTCATTATACCCTGGTGGTTTAACTAAGGGCTCTTGATAATCCTCATAAATAGGGAGTTTAATGAGATTTTCTTGTACCAATTATTGCATGATCAATTCAATGGGTCCCCCAAGTGGTGTGTATTTTTGTTTGTTAGCTTGTGAGATTTGACCTTTTAGTGATTTATTTTGGAGATGTGGTGATTGGTCTTTGAGATGTGGTGATTGATCTTCAAGATGGGGTAATTGGGTTTTTTGTCGATGTTGATCTTGATATCTGACTTCTTGACTTTGGAGATATTGTTCTTGATGTGGTTTTGGACACAACTCAATGCTTTGATGACATGGTTCAACCAATGGAAGAGTGTATTGACTTTGGAGTGAAGATATCTCTTGGCTCAATAATTCAATTAGTTTGGCATGTGAAGCAAGTTGTTATATTGAAATTTGATTTGATTTTGAATTCGACTCCCTTGATTTGGCTTTTGTTCAAGTGGATTTGAGATGTACACTTGTGGTGCTTGAAAATGATCATGGACAAATTGATTTTGAACATTGTCTTGACTTGGGATGATGATAGGTTGAAATTGACCATTGTTCATGTTTGTAATATTCGTATGATTTGCAAATGTATCCATCCCAAATTTTGTAGGATTCATGTTTCAAAAAATTATACTTGGTACATTCTCATTTGGCATGTAAGGATTTGGTGGGATGACGTTGTTCGTTTGAAGGCTCATGCATTGATTGTTTGGTTGACAGACTTTTAGGTTTGGATTTAAATTGACCATCAGGAAATGTGTTCCAATATTTGATTTGGGAATACTCACACTTGTTGTGCCATTGATGTTTATAGGAGACAACGATCCCATGTATGGATTGTATAAGTGTGAGTTTTGATAATCAATCGACATTGTAAGGCTTTGAAAGTTTAATTGATTTGGATTACTCATGATGTATGGATCAAGTTTGTATTCCATGTTCCTCTTGTGTTTTGACCTTTTTGTGAAAGTGACCTCTAAGGTGCTTAGGACCAATGATGAGATGAAGGATGAAAAGGGGAAATGATATGGATGTTTGAATTTTTAGGAACTTTGGATCAATGCTAGACTTAGGGTTTGATTTTGATTGTTTGATTTGAGGTAATGAACTTGTAAAACCTAAGATGTTAGATGTTATCTTAGGATGAATTTGTTCAAATGGTTGATAATTCAATTAAATGTATTAGAAAGGATGCATTCCCACACACCTAAATAAACAAGGTGATTTTGATTTTGATGATTTAAGGATGTACCTAAGTCTAGAAAATGATGTTTCCAAAGCTCTAAAGTTGTTTGGTGGGATGGATTTTGATAAGTGTTTGGGATGAATGAGGTGTTTGATTTGATCCTAAATGAACCTAGGAAGGACTTGTTTACAAGGCCAAGATAGTGAAGAACATGTCTTTCTCTAAGAGTAATTCAAAATCAAAAGACCAATAACCATACGATCAAAAGATATCAAGCACATGTGTGGGGTCCAATTTGAGTTAATCTTGGTTAATGACTTGCTTTTACCACAAACACACTCTTGATTAGATTTTGAACTGAATGCCCAATGTCTCAACTTCGTCTCATTTCAAAAGGCATATTATGTGAAATTTTGATGAATTTAAGGCAAGGGTTACCTATTGTTTGACTTTAGTGGGAAAATTGAGATGTAAATTCAAGTGCTTAGAAACCTCTAAGGATGTAATCCCAAGGGAAAACAATAACACGAGAATTTGGTCAATGATATTTGCCTCCTAAAGGGTTTTGAAATTTTGAGGATCATGTTGAATGTTTGTTTGCAAATGTTTTTGATAAAAGCACTATGTTTTCAAACCACAAGCAATATGACATCCTAGCTCAATTGGTATGTTTTTCTTGTTGGGCTTGTCTCATGTCCTTCATAGTAGAAGAGATGATTTTACATGCAACCAAGGATAAAATATAGAGGTATGTTAAGAATGAAGTATTAACCTCTATATTTCAACCAATATCAAACATGGCAAGTAACTTCTTGGAATCTAAGTTCCAATGCACCACTTTGATAAACTCATTGGATGGACTAGATGTATACTACAAACAAGGTTCTTAATGACACAACATTGGGGACATGACACCTTGCGAGTGTCCAGCAAGCCACTAAAGGCTTTAATAAATCCTACTAGGGGCTCTTATACGTTTTATGATAGCACCCCATTCTGAAAGACATTGTATGGCTAAGGCCTACATACCATGAGGACTTGACAGTTTAGTCTTATCCATTTATATACCAGTCCAAGTGAAAAAATGGTTGGAGTCACCTTCGAGTTCTCCTTTTAGATGTTTCTCTTAGGTAGGCCCCTCTAAAGGTGACTCAAAGCAATAAAATGCATTTTGATTATTTCTCTTGCACCCTAGATCACATGAAACACAAGGGGAGACAATACGCACTCAAAATGCACTAAAGACAAAATCATACAAATCAAACACTTGTTCGTTTTATAGCCTCAAAGCAAAGATGAATTCATTTTAGAGCACCAAGCTAAATGTGAAGTTGATTTGCTCAATTTTAGTCCAAAAGTAAAAGACTAGTCAGTTTCTAATGTTCAATTTTAATCCAACTTTGAAAAAAATACAATGACCTAGTTGGCTTAAAACCAAAAATTAAAGTGGTAAAAGGTAGCTCTAGGCTCTAATAAGCATTACGAAATGCTTTTCATTCAAGTTCCAGTTCAATTGTCCAACTCCAGTCTTGTTTTTGTGTTTTCTTGATTCCAATAGTTGATTTTGATGTCCACCTTTACCTTAATTAAATGAAGAGTGTTTAATGCCTTTCACAATAAGCATGATGTTGAATCAAATTTCAAAAAGAAGACACCAAGCGCCCTCCAAAACTTTAAGTTGTCAACAAAAATTCAGCACTCCCAAGCATAAATCTACCTGCAACAATCAATGTTCAATCAAACACAAATGTATACCACATGTAACCATCTTGTCTTTGGCAGAGAGAGTTGGAAGATGTATTGAAGACAAATGATGCGAAGAAAAGATAGTTCTCAAGCTCGTTTATGAAACAATAAGCATATCATGTAGCTATACTTCCAAAGATTTAGAGACATAAATATGTGCAATGTGATTTGAAATCTATGTGACTAAATTGAAGGAGATAACCCTTCTTGATTTTCTGTACACCAATAGATAACAAAGCGAGATCCTTATCACAATGACCACCCCTCTAAATTTGCTAAAATTTTTTTCAACAAGAATAAAAAAATGTCTTCATCATATAGTGAATGAATTGAAGACAGAAATAAATAAGGCTGCCACAAAGTCTCAACACCTCCAAGCATGCAATAGCCATCGGCCAGAGTAATAAATTCATAAACATGTATGTTCAATGCCATTAATACAGGCCACCTCAGAAGGAAAACGATGAAGGAAAAAACTAAAGCCATTGGGTGACAAGGGAGAAGCCGACGCAAAAAAAGAAAATTCTGAGGTCGCACCACACCAAAAAGATTTGTAGATAGACATTAAGTCAACACCAGTAATAAATTTTTCATGGGTGTACAAGATAGCAAGTAGTACGGACATGGATTTAAAAGTTTGTTAAAACTTTCAAACAAATGCATTTGGCAGGTGTAAAAATTGAATGAAAAGGCTTTAGAAACTTTCACACAAATGCAATCTATGAACAACTACTCTTCTCCTTTGAATTTTGATCTTCTTAAGGCCATACAAGATAATACATTAGAAAAATTCATAGAAAATTAAACTATGTGTAGAATGTGTAGTCATAGATAAGGCATGTGAACCACTAGTAAAATGTGTAAGCACGGGCAAGACATGTGAACCATTGCATTGTTGGTAGATGGGTACCCTACATATCTAGATTGTTGAATATACTATGGATGCTAAGGGTTGGTGGTATCCATATCCATTTACAAATTCTTTACATTCACAATAAAAAGATAATCAATCTCGACTCTATTGGATTCCTTTGGAAATTTAACATCCCTAGATTTGTTTATGCAAGAGCCAGTGAGCTCATCAATAACATCACCCAACAGGACTTTAAGGCCACTACACAATATGCAGAAAATGGATTTTAATAGAAGGCGTTACAAAGAATTTGGGAAAAATATGAAGGCATGGGAACTATGCGATATAATGCCTACAACAATGAGGTTGCAGGAAATGAAGCGACTATAGGATATGCACAAAATGGATTTAAATAAATTCTTTGAAACTTTCAAGCTGATGCTATTACCTGGTGTAAAGCTAAGTTCTACAAACCTATGCGCAACATCCACACTACCTGATTGGCCTTGAACAAAAACATATGAAGTACCCTTTTAAGTCATGATTGAATGCTCTGTGTTTGGGACAACGTGGTCACTATCATCTGTGGTGTAAACTGCATGTATACCATTCACTCCACTTTGTCTTACAATTCTTCCTAATGCCAGATAATTAGAGTGTTGCTTAAGGGACAGTGTGGATAATTTAATCTCTTGACTACAAAATAGTCATGTAGCAGCTGAATAAGCAGTGGTAAATGCTCAGTTCAAGGACGTTAAATGTGCAGTGTGAGTCATCCAAAAGAATGATTCTGTCCTCCATTAAATATACCTGCAACTTTTTAATGGAGAGTAATCTACATATCCATAAAATAGATTTTACTGTAGGAGCTTTTTAGAAATTGTGTAGCGAATGAAATTAGTAGTGAATGTAGTCAGTACAAACAAAGCTAAATCCAAGATATTAAATAATAAATATGCCTTAGATATATTCAATCGTTACAAGGTATTATTTATTTTCTCGATGGCATGACCACAAACATGAAAGCATAGACAAATTAGTCACATATTTTGGAATAGAGGAGGAGCACAAAGTTTAACCATAAAATTTTTCAAAGTAATGTCTAAACAACAAAGAACGTTGGTTCAAAAACTAAAAGAAAATCAAAATAACAGTGACAAAGCATCACACACTTTAGAAAGCATTGCAAATTAGCCCTCCTTCTAGCGCCATATGTGAGCACCTCTCAAATCTGCAAACATTCTAATCTCCATAAAGAAGGTGAGTGCATACAAATTTGCTAAATACTCCTATGAAATAATGCACAATGTTTCCTAAACAAGATAGAAAATCAAACTAAATTGAAAGCATGAAAGATACATAATGCACACTTTATCTCATATTGGATTGGTGCTATTGTGGAAAATAGCCCTTTCCCAACCCTTGATTAAGCTCCATGATGAAAATGATTTGAATATAATATGGAATGCTAAGATATGGAGTGAATAAAATCAGTTCTCCATTGAAGAGAGTGTCCTTGCATGAAATTGTAGATGAGATACAAAGATTTTGGAGGATTTGATCAAAGATGAAGCTTTTATTTATAAATTATTTTGATGAGAGAATGGCCAAATGGATGAATGTGGGACTAAATGTAAACCAATGAAAAGAGGCCACTTGTCAACTTGTGATAGGCTGAGGGTTGTGCAAGATTTGGGAAATGTGTCCAAGAGGGGGAAATTTCAAATTTGAATTTGAGAGTTAATGCTTAGTTTGACCTTTGCAAGGAACATGTAAGAGATATTAATTGCTTTGTTGGATGTACATGTCCACTTGCTTTTGAATTCAAATTTGAGGGAATATTCATCAAAGATGCCAAGTTGAAAGAAAATAAGGATTTTAATAAATCAATAAATTTATTTATTTGTGCAAGTGGCAAAATCTAGAGAATCCAAGTGATTAGGATTAGCATTTAATCATGGTTAGATTAGCTTAATGATGATTAGGTGAGTTTGACCTTTATGACTTAAATATTTGATTTATTTAAATCAGAAAAGGATGGAAATTGCATTTAGAGATTTAATTAAATAAAGTTTTGATTTATTTAATTAAAAGGATGATGATAGGATCAAGTTGATTTATTTAATTATTTAAATTGATAACTTTAGGAGATTGACCAAATAAACTTGATTTATTTAATTGATGAGCGAATGTAATGCATAATGTCAATTTGACATGTCTATAATATAATATAATATAATATCTTCAAATATTTCTTGAATAATAAAATAAAATTTATTTAAAAAATAATAATCTATGATAATATATATTGTAAGATTATACATATATATATATGTATGTATATATGTATGTATGTATAATATATATATATATATGTATGTATGTATGTATGTATGTATGTATGTATGTACGTATGGGTGATCCCACAATAGTGGTTTACAATTTTTGGCCAAACTGGACACTGAAATTATTATTTTTAACTAAATCTTCACATTTAGGCACCTATAGTGGCTAATCATGAATAATTTGAAGATGAAGCAAACTAAAGTCTCATCACATTTTGTCTGTAGATTCTAAAAATATTTTTTTCAATTTTTTTGGAATCGAAATGCACTTCTTTTTCCATCTCCCATGAAAACTAGTTTTTTATTTTAAAACAACATTTTTAGAAAGTGGCACACACCGTATAACACATAACTTTCTTTTTCCATGAAGGATAAAATTCTAATCCTTTCAAATTTAGATTCGTAACTCCAATATCTAGTGCTTCCACTTGGTTATATAGTTTTTTAATGAATATTTTTTCTTTAATCAAGTTTTAAAGTCAAACCAATTACAATTCAAAAATAGCATGACCGTATAACGCTTAAGTTTTTTTGTATATATCAAAATTCAATTTTAGTTTTTGTTGGATCAAGGACTTCAATATCTAGTGCACACATATTTTTCAATTTTTTTTTAATAATCTACTATTTTTCCACATGTGCAGAACACAGACCTTCATTTTTTGATGAAAAATCTATGTTTAATAAAACTATAAAAAACAAATACATAGTAAAACCAAAAGATATTAAAATTATATTTGTTGGATAGCTTATTCTAAGGACTACCTGATTCCAGTTGGGTTTGTGAAGATTCCTCCATTTTCATCCTCAACCTGAGTTTTGAAGTTCCAAAATTTAGTTTTTTTTTGTGTCTTAGGGGGGATGAGGAATAAGGGGGGTTCAGATGAACCCCTATGGATTGTTCGAACCATTTAAACTCTAGTTCATTTGAACCCCCATTCTATAAGGGGTTTTGATGGATTTTTTTACGAGAAAGAATTGAATGGGTTCGCCCGAACCCAGGGTCTAGCAAACCCCTAAAATTAAGTTTTTTGCAATGCATTCATATTTTGTGAGCTTTCCTTCCTACTTTAATTGTAAACCACTATTGTGGCTTCACCCATATATATATATATATAATTTATATATAACATTAAAAAATTATATACTTCACATTACCTTTGTACCTACAATTCATACATCAAAAAGTAAAATATAAATTCTAAGAGTATAGTCCAAACTATAATCAATAAATACAATTATTATAAATTATATAATTTAAAATTAAATAATTAATAATAGAAAAATAAACTGAACTTTTTTAATAACTTTATTATTAATAATATATTTTTTATTTATTGAATAATTATATTTAAAATATATATATTTAAATTATTGACTAACAATATTTAAAATGATTACATAATTATAATAATTACTTTTTCTTAACATTTGTAAATATAAGTTATTTTATATTTTTAAAGCTATGCTCTAAAATATGAAAGGCCTCATCATAATTCTTTATTTGGCTTTTGTCCTTAGCTAAACAAAAAGATTTAATATTAATAATTAAGTAAAATGTTATATATTTATGTACATATGCACATTTTTTTTTATTCGTAAGATAAGATTCTATATTAAAATATTAAAAAAGTCTTACAGTATCCACCATGACTAAGATAGCCAACAACCCCAAAACCCAACCAACCACCTTGACACAAACCAAACCATGCAAGGTCAATACAAACCGTGATTTCAAAATTAGGGAAGCCCAAAGCAAAATTCCTTGCAACCCATAATTATATACATCTAAACACCATACCTATACTAACCATACCAAGAAAAAATCTAGCTCCAGACTAACCCAGAAAACCATTCACAAATACAAATTCAAAAAAATCTTTGACCACATTATTCCCAAAGGAGTGAGGGATGTTAATGGCCCATAGCAAAAAAAATTCCCCAACAACAACCTATTTTTGCTCAATTAGAGCCGTCACTTTTAGATCAAAGATAAAGGGATAGTATTTTACCACTTCACCCAGCTTGAAGAAGGTGGGAATGTCGCACGACCTTGGCATACCCATTTTAGAAATGGCCACAGTGAGAACTTTTTCTGTCCCAACCAACCTATCTAGACATAAAAGAGGTTCTTCATCAACACCCCTACATCTTTCTTCTCCATCCTCATCTCTAACAACACAACCATAAATCTTGAGGTGATATGTGTTCCCACATGATTTCTCTCACCATTCTTTATGAAACCTTTACCCACAACCATTTTAACTACAATGATGATAAATAGATCATAATTCTTCAAGAACTGTTTAAGACACTAACTTACAAGATTTCACTACGTAAAGCCATCTCCTACATAGAGCTATCCAATTAGATAGGGATGTTAGTGACAATGTTTGTTTACAAGCATCTCCATCAAAATATTGACCATGAATTTAGATCATTCACCCATTGTAACAGTAAGCTACAACTCACGCCAAATGCTAAACAAATGCATAATGCATATCTAGTATGAGATGCCAATGGAAATTCCTAACAAATGATATAAGCTTTTGTGGAGGAGGTGATGTCTTATTACAAAATAATGAAGGTGTCAAGTGTTATTGTTGTATACACCTAAAAATGATCAAGATAATTCATTAATTAAATACAAGTTAATTAATTAATAAACCTTTTATTATGTCTACTTATAAATAAATTGTTAATTTATTTATATAATTCATTTTCTAATTCTCCTATCTTAAATCATATTCTTCTAATCTTAATTAAATAAAAAAAATTAAGTAGATTATTTTATTTAAATAACTTCTTATTAAATTTAAATTCTAAATTTGAATTTAGTCACATGTCTACTAATTTTTCCACCTTCCACCTCATCATGTGTCTACAAATTAAATATTTTAAATATTTAATTTGGGCTTTATCTTCAACAAATTCTAAACAACTTTGGGAAAATTTGCTTTCATATTCCATTTATTCTTCCTAACACTTGGAAAATTGTTCTAATGAATGGAACACACTCCTTCATTCTCTCTAACTTCTTAATCCTCCACCATTCATCTCTCCAAATTAAATCCAGACCATTGGTTGTTGCCACCACTATTTATGCCTTTGAAAATCTATAAATATAGCCTTAGTCTACGACAAAAGGACCCTCAATCTTGAGCAATCTTACTCTACAAAATTTTCATTAGAGCATTGTGATCATTTAGCAATTAGCATTTAGAATCCATTAGCATAATCATGGATTTTGCATTAGTTGCATCCTAATTTCTATAGTTTCATTACATCATCTCCATTGTCAATATCATAACACTATCATAATCTTTGCACAATCATCTACAACATATCATATAGCAATCAATCATGTAGGAAAGACATTCTTGCATTTTCAGCATCTCATTCTTCAAGTTCTCATTCTAAAAGTGATAGTGCACAAACAATTTGAGATCCATTATGATTTACCAAATCCTTGGAGATAAAGAACAATGTAATGAAATTAGAGAGTTTGTTTGTTTCAATTCGATTAGATTGTTATTTGAATTCTCTAATATAATCGCAAAAGAAAGTAATACAAAAGAATCAATGAAACATTATATTAGAAAATTCAAATAAAAATCTAATTGAATTGAAATAAAAAAACTCTCTAATGTCATCCCATTATTCTCTATCTCCAAGGATTCATTAAATCATAATGGCTCTCAGATTGTGTATGCACTACGACTTTTAGGATGACAACCTGAAGAATGAGATGTTGGAAATGCAAGAAACCTATATTCCTACTTGATTGGTTAATAAACTCAATGATTAAGGTAATAACGATTCTATGATGCTAATGTTGTTGTATGAAAATGAAGGTTATGCTATGGTAATGATGTGATGAAACTACAAAAATTAAGATGCAGCTAATAACAAAGCCATGATTATGCTAATAAATTCTAAATGCTAGAAATGATAAATGCTCACAATGCTCTAATGAAAATTCTACAAAGTAAGATTGCTCAAAATTAGGATCCTTTTGCTATAGAATGAGGCTATATTTATAGATTTTCTAAGGCATAAACTGAGATGGTAGTAACCAATGGTCTAGATTTAATCTGGAGAGATGAACAGTGGATGATGAAGAAGTTAGAGAGAATCAAGGAGTGTGTTCTCTTCATTAGAACAATTTTCCAATTGTTAGGAAGAATAAATGGAATATGAAAGAAAGTGTCCCAAAGTTGTTTAGAATTTGTTGAGGATAAAACCAAATTAAATATTTGAAATATTCAATTTGTTGAGACACATGATGAGGTGGAAAGTGGAAAAAGTAGTAGGAATGTGACTAAATTCAAATTTAGAATTTAAATTTAATAAGAAGTTAATTAAATAAAACAAACTATTTAAATTTGTTTATTTAATTAAGATTAGAAAAATATGATTTAAGATAAAAGAATTAGAAAATGAACTATATAAATAAATTTAACAATATATTTATAAGTAGATGAAATAAAAGTTTTATTAATTAAATAACTTGTATTTAATTAATTAATTATCCAAATCATTTCTAGGAGTATACATTTTTCCCCTCTTTGAAGTGATGTGTTTACACATTGCTTCAAAGAAAAAATTACTAATGGTACTTACAAAAAAAAAGAAAAAAAATCGATATGCCCCAGATACTAATTTTTAAGTGATGATAGATATATCCCCCCTCAAGAGATAAATCGAGGAATTTTTGAATTTTAGGAATTTTTGAATTTTGTGAAATTTTTTTGATGATTTTCAATTTTATGATGCTAAGACAATTTACCTCCCAAAAAAATATACTGAACCCGCCACTTTGATTAACTGATTAATTGATGCCTTGGTTTAAAAAATAAAAGCAATCCCACTTAAATCCCACTTAATTACCCCTTTAAAAGGTAAAAAGATGTGAAAGGGAGCTCATTTGAATCATTTTCATTTTGAAGATTGGATTAAGTAAGCTTTGAGCAAGTTTGAGCAAAATGGTGATCCCCCACCAAACCCACCAATCCGAGCGAGTTCAACATCACAACCACTCGACCACGTATGGACCTTTGGTACGTATCCCGGAAAACCTCTTTGTGAAATTTGAATTTCATTTTTCCCATGTTTTTCATGTTTGATATTTAGTTTTAACATTTTTAGTGCATAAGGCAGCCAATATATCACATTGAGTCTTTGTTCTAGTGCATAGATGTGATTTTCTAGCACCTTAGGTCAAGGTTTTAGTGCATTGGATTATTTAGCGCATAGAAGTCATGAATTAGCACATTGATGAAAATTTTTAGTGCATACATGGATGCAGCGCATAGGTGATGTTTTGTAGTGCATAGAGTTAATTTTCTAGTGCATATAGTGTTTTGGTGCATTGATGTAGTAAAATAGCCCATTGATGGAATTTGATGGTGCATCCATAGATTTAGTGCATTGATCCACTATTTTGGCACATGGACATCAGAATGATGAAATTTTGATTGTTCTCCTTGATTTTAATGATTGTTCATTGCATCATCCAATGTTTTTGATGATGCTTGATGATGTTGATAGATTAGATGATGATGGATCTCATGATAGGTGAGAATCAATGATAGAATGAAGATGATGATTGACCTCATGATAGGTGAGGATCAATGATAGTTTAATGATAATTGACCTCATAATAGATGAGGATCAATGATAAACACTCACAAGATTTGATAGAAATCTCATTAGAGTTGGTTAGATTGATAGGTTGATTGATGTTGATTGATAAGATTATTGATTTGTGACATGTTTATGATGATAGGAGCCTTCGAGGGTCCTTTAGTCTTGAGAGCACTTCCCAAAGACTTGGAATGTGATACCACATCTGATGTAGGTTGATTTATATGTGATTACTTGATGTGGGTTGACTTCTTTGATAGATATGCCCCAGTATAGGATTAACATGGGACTTTTGACCACTTTGGCTGAGAGGTGGCATAGTGACCAAAACACATTTCATTTAGCCATCAATGAGATGAAAATCATGCTAGAGGATGTATACTAGATATTGGGGATTCCTATTGTTGGTGTTCTCATTATTTATGACCACATGGAGTAGGGAGGTACTAATGCACTGCAAAGGATTTTCTAGGATGATGATATTTGTAGGTATGAGATCCCATGGTGGGAGATGGTTACATTATATCAACCATTACCTTGTGTTCTAGCCAAATTCATTAGAGGTTTTCTATGTCCCAATTGTAGGTCAAAGCGACTCTTAGTTCAAGGCTGGGTCTAGATTCTAGAGAGCATGATTACACAAGGGATTGGATATGCATGGGGCTCCTACATGTTGGCACACTTATATCATGATCTTCATTAGGTGGTTTATCATAGAGCATCTAGTTTATCAGTGGGAGTTACATTGCTACAGATTTTGGCAAGGGAGCACATAGTTGTCACTTGGCCTGTTTCAGACAAAGATAGTCTAGTTGGGAGACCATGTCTCTGATACACAGGTCCATTTGTTCAACATAAGATGGAAAAATTGGAGTACTGGAGATGAGTTTTGGATGATCTAGAGTATGAGGTGCGGCTAAAGGATGATAGTGAGATGTCGTATATTTTCTCTTCCAGATACTTGATTGGGAGGACACAGTTTGTGATTGGGAGATTCCTTCTTATGAGAGTGCTTCGACAGTATGGTAGAGCTCAAGTTATGCCCCAAGGAGTTTCCTTGTATGTAAAAAGGCAACAAGATATTCTAGAGTAGGGACCCTCCCTATCATATGATGCACCTTGTTAGGAGTAATTGGGATTACAACCACAAATATGGCATTTCCATCCAAAGATAATAGATGCATTGATGATGGATGAATATGCACAATATTTCTTTACACATTCTTTCCCAAGAATATCTAGTCCAAAGGAGCCAGTACCAACTTGGGATGATGAGGGACCACCACGAGCACTAAGATGGAGGGATGAAGGAGGTGATGATGAGGAGAAAAGTGATGATGGAGATGGGGATGGTGGAGATGGAGATGGGGATGGTGGAGATGGAGATGGGGGTGGAGGAGATAGGGGTGATGGAGGTGGTAGAGATGGGGATTTAGGTGGAGGTGGACCAGTACTGGATGTGAGAGTAACTAAGAGGAGGAGATCCATAGTGTCCATAAGATGAAAATAGATCTAGATTTGGTTTCCCTCCCATCAACAACATGCACAGATAGAGCTGATTTACAAGCATAGGTGCAAACTTTATAGGGTCAACTAGCACAGGCTCACACATAGATATAGGTATAGGCATAGATCAAATCTCTGATAGCAGAGAGAAATAGCATGAGACAATGGTGTGAGAAGGTAGATGAAGTATCAGTGGTGTGAGTAGGAAAGGACATATCTGAGAGATTGCAAAGAGTGGCTGAGGGAACCACCACAATGGATATGCTCAAAGAGGTATGACATTCTACCAAAGAGGTAGAGTATTACAGGCTATGGCATTATGAGACAATTCCTCCATAGTAGTGTGCCAACTATGCATAGTCTACTAGTGCTAGGTCAACATGGAGCCACTCTCAAATCTCTAGTATAGGTGTGACTAGTCCACCTCCCAAAGTTCTAGGTGCAGGGCCATTAGGTGGTGCAACATGAGGTTTAGTGAGGCCAACAACATCTGGGGGCAACAACACATAGCTCCTTATTTGATCACAATTGATGTACTTGAGATATTTGTATACATTTATTTTTTCGAGGACATTGATGATTTTTGCCACTTGGTGGATATATCTCTTTACATTTCATGATTTCATTATACACTTTACATATTTTGAGATTATATGAGATGCAATGTACTATTGATCTATATGGTTTCTATATGTGTTTATGATTGATGCTTATTATGGATGCATTTAATTTCTACTCTATGTGCTATATGTTATGTGATGCTTATATGATGAAGATATGGTTATGTATGGATGGAATAATGAAACGATGATGCATAGATTTTGATTCTATATGTTTTATGGATGATGACTTATGCTATATGAGATGGATTGTAATTATGCAAATGATATGTGATGTAATTTATTTTTGTATTTTGTAATGCAAATATATGATCAAATGTATGGATGGATGGGTAGATGATCTATGATAAAACTTTCTAATATATGTATGACATAATAATGATTATGCAACTATATGTGAATGATCTATTTTTGTTTATGTCAAATGTAATCAATCTTTTAATGAGAGAGATTACATCATTTTGAAATTTTCCAGCCTTGAAAAAATCTATAATGTAAATGCAAAACCAATATGGATGCAATCTACTTTTAACCATGCAAATCTAAATATGAAAATTTTGTCATTGTATCAACCAATTTGTCATGCTTTTATCATTATTGAGATTTTGAATTGTTGAAAGTGAGTACAAACATTGATGGTATAATTAAACCATGATGAATTGAGTACTACTTCCATGATTTTTGATATTGCAAGTTGACACAAGAATCTAGGTATAATGGAACCAAGATGACCTAAGCATTTCTTGCATAAATAGACAAGAGTTAATTGTTTTCCTAAGAAAATCCAAAATGTCATTAGTGATAGTTTGTAGCTTGCATGTCTCACGATAATTCACATAATAGTAATGATCAACTATAGACAACAAAGAAAGAAAACATCATACTCTGTCTTAGCCTCTCTAGTTCAAGACATCCTCAGGTTTCTCTAGAGAAATGATAACAAAAAAAAAAGTACAACAATGAAACATTTATGCTAAAGTGATAAAAACATGATTCAAAAAAATGTCATCTAGTTATATTTGTTTTTGAATGATTGTGATGTTGATTTGGATGGTTGATTTAGATGGTTGATTTTCGAAGATTGATGTATGTTCAATTTTGAGTTTTGTTGTGATCGTTGTGTTTGCTATGTTTTCATACTACTATTTGTATGTTGTTTTAAGCTCAAATTTTATTGCCCCTAGTGAGTTTAGGATTTTACCCTCAAGCTAGGATGAGACACAATTGCAATGCCCAAGTATGTACATGAGGTTTCATGATGGACCAACATAATGATGGCAAGAACGAATGACCAACACATGCTCCAATAGATGGAAAAGCTAATCTATCACAAATAGCTCATGTTTCCAGGTTTTCACTTGTTTGTATTGCACTTTTTCAGATTTTATGATTTTTTTGATTTTTTTCATTTTTCACTTTTTTTTTTGTATTTTTCCCTTTTCTAGTTTTTTTGGATTTTTTAATTTTTTTGTATTTTCTCTTTTTGATTTTTTTTAATTTTTTAGGACTTTAAAAGAACATACCTTTTGAAGCTAAATGTAGAGTTGATACATGCCAAATTTGTAAATTGCCTTAAAGATGCCTCAACCTTGTGTGGATGGTTGTGGTAGATGAAAGGACCCAATTAGAATGAGGAGTATGAGTGGAAAGTATGAAGGATGATAAATGTGATAGAGGAAAGAGGCTATAATAGGATCCCTAATGTGCACACTACATTTCATGAAGTTTTGACCAAGTTAAGGTGGTCAAACATATGAGTTTTTATATTTTTAAAAATTTGTGAGGAAAAATTCATAATTAATTATTTACTTGGAAAAAACTACAAAAAAATATGCATCACATCATGACATGAGCCCTCTACATATATCTAAAATATTATAAAAAATATTATCATTTTATTGTGGTTAGGGTGGTTAGACAAACACCTACTTCTTATTTTTCCCTTAAATTTAAGTACTACTACATTGAAATTTCAAATTTTCACAAAATAGATTTAAAAAAAAATAAACCTAATAGTTTAGAACCTACATTCAATTTACTACAGATTCTATTCTTACATATTTTTGAAATAATATAGATAACTTATTCAAATTCTTACATCAAGTTGCCTAACTCTGATTTTTCTAAATTTTATCACCACTTAAGGTCCTACTTGTTCCATGATGATACTTCACATACCCGTATGTGAACATGGATGGGTGGAATGGAATATATGGTATGAGTGAGAGCGACATGGAAAATACCTTAGGTCAAAAAGTTATTTCTTTGGTTTTCTTCCTTGATAGATGTCCACAGTGATTTTTCAGTGAGAGGCATGTTTGGAGATCAAATTTTTCTTTGACTTTTTGTTTTGATTTGTTTGATAGCTTTTTAGTTTGGCTAGGGGACTTGTCTTGATCTTATTTTGTGTTTTACTTGTCTAGTAGCTTTTTATTTTGGCTAAGGGACCTTTCTTGATCTTTTTAAAAAAAATTTCCAATAGCTTTTTACTTTGGCTTAGGGACTTGTCTTGATCTTTCCTTCTTTGCAAGCTTTCTTTTGATTCTAGATCTCCATTTGAAAAAAGGAACTTTTACCTTTGATTCTTGAATTAACTCCTTTATGTTTTATTTGGGTGATACTTGTTGATCCATTTCTATAAGATGGATGGATGTAGGTGAGATGGATGAAATAGGCGAAATGAGAGGAATATTTAATGGACAGATGTGAGTGGTGATGTCATCAACAAAATCTTTGAGACTATCCTTTTTGGTACTATTAACATCAAAGGAAGCTTGCACATCCTTAGGGACTTGGAAAGATGGCTTAGTAGAGGAAACAATAGGAGATTCATATCCTATCCCAAGGTAGGTGGGATGGAAGGATGATGGTTGGATATCCTTAGCAGGATTATGATCAAAGAATGGGTTATCATAGATGTCCTGGTCAAATAGGGGGTTATCATTGATATGAAAAAGGTAGGTGCATCATTAGGATCCCGAAAGGTTTCAATCCAAGCATGATCATCTTTTTGCATTCCTTTTTGTATTTGTCTTGAAATCATTGTTGGAATTTTGACTCTTCTCGATGATAGGAGTAGTGTCTTTCACTAGAAAATTATCCAAATAGTATTCTCCACATCCCACATCATGGATTGGGACCTTGGAATTTGATATTGTAGTAAATGAAGTGGATGTTTTTAATGATTTAGAATCAACACATGTTTGAGGAGGTGCTTCACAATTGCTAAGAGTGGTGATTTCAGCTTTAGAGCTTAGATTATGGTGGTACATAAAAGGATTAGGATCTCCTTGTATTGTGATTTCAACTCCATTGTGTGGGAATTTAATACAATGATGGTATGTAGAGGATACTTCTTGCATTTCATGTATCCAAGGTCTTCCAAGGAGGAAATTATAGGTCAAGGGGAGATCAAGGACGTGGAAAACCACATCTTTCACCATAGGGACAACTTTGATTGGTAGAATAACCGATCCTTTAGATGAGTGTTCTTTTGCATCATATGCCTTCACGATAATATTTTTATTGGAATCTATTTTATTTTTTAATATCCCAATGCATGTATAAGCTTTAAAGTGTAGATATTTAGACTAGCCCCTCCATCTATTAAAACACATTTGACCAAAGATTTATGGATCAAAACTTCAATATGAAGTGGAGCATTATGTGGATGAGTGAGTGATGCATCACTGTGTCCTAAAAAATGATAGATAATGGGGTGCAGTTAAATGTCCCACTGTGACTTGGGATTGAAAAACTTCCAAATCAACTAATACTGGTAGATTGTCATGTTTATCCATGATTTTGATGGAATTACTCTGATTATCAACTGCAAAAATATTAAGAATGGTAGTATCATAATCATAATTCACATTTTTACCTTTGTTGTTCATTGAAGAGGATTCTCTTTTTTCATAATTGGATAGAGGATTTTTAAATGCTCCATGATCATTATTTGTTTGAGGTCCATCTACCAATATTTCCTTTCTATAAATCAAGTCTTATACCAAATGTTTTAGTTGCATATAGTCATTTGTTTTATGCCCTTTGTTTTGATGAAAATCACAACAATGTACATCATTCCACCATGATGGGTTTAATTTGTGGCTTATAATCTCATGCCTCTAGGAATGCTATAACTTTATGTTCAAGAATTTCCTTTAATGTTGATTCAAGAGAGTGCCCCAAAGGTGTAAATTTTTTGCGATTTGATTGTATTTTATATGGTGTTGAAGTTGGTATAGATTCATGGTTATTTTGATTGTTGTTTGAGTTGTTTTTGGAGGCCACAAAGTTCTATCAAGTTAAAGATTGGTTTTGCATTTTGTCTATCAACTGCAATATCATTTCCAACATTTTTATTTCTTTTCCATAATTTAGGTATATCATTGCGGTTACAATAATTAGAGGAGTTTGCATAATTGTTTCATTCATTATAGATTTTTAATACCCCTCTTTTGACCAAGGCTCCCTCAATTTTGAGTCCATTTTCAATCATTTTCTTAAAGTTGGCTGGACATTGCAATTCAAGTCTGTAGCTCATCTCATCATTTAGATTATCAATTAAAATTTCTATCTTTACCTTTTTAGGTATAGGGCAAGCATATCTAGTAAACAATCTTCTCCATATTTGTAAGAATATGAGAAATGATTCACACTTTTTAAGTTTTGTGTTGCAAAGGTCCATCATGGTTATCTCATGTAGGATGTTGTAGGAGTATTGAGTGATGAATTTATTGACTAGCTCTTTAAAGGACCTAATACTTGGTGGATGCTTTGAGAACCATTCCATACATTTCCCACCAAAACTTTGTGGAAACAATCTCATCAAATAAGTCTCTTCATGTGCAAACTCTAAGCTCATGGTGTAAAATTCTCTTACATGATCTATAGGATCATTTTTTCCATTATATTTCTCATATTTTGGAAATTCACAATGTTTGGGAAAGGGTATCATGTTCACCATTTGGTAAAAAGGATATGGGAAGATGTCTTGCAATAGATATATTTTTGTGGTTCTTCTTTGCATGTCTTAGATTTGTTCTTGGAGATTTTAGATCAGATGAGTTAAAGCAACCATTGGATCTGTGTTTGGTGGATCGATTTTTTTCTTCTTTTAGGAGCTCCTTTTAGTTGATTAACATCAAATTCAATAGGAAGTTTGACACCTTGATTAGCCAACATTAAAAGGTATTTTTCTCCATCTTTTTCTAGAACTTTCTCCATGAATTTATGAAACTTGAATCTTGTTGAGCATGTTGGATGTCTTCCTTAGTTATTTCATCATTTTTAGGTTCGTGGAATCTATGGAAATGATTTTCTTCACCTCCATCCATGGTAGTTTGAGTTTCAATTTCTTTTTCATTAAGTTTTTTCTTTTGAGATCTTGTTAAAATGAGGATACAAGTGTTAATGTTTTACTAGACATTGATCTTTGTTTAAGAAGTTCCAAGGATATACCTCAGTCAAATAGAATGGCATTTCCTATTTATGAGACTAAGGTGAAATCTAATGTACAACATTGTTTCATGATGAAGTTTGACAAATCCTAATAATGAAACTTAGCTTAACGTTAGAGATGTGTTTGATGATTTAGGCACTTTAAGATATTTGATCTTAGTTTAGTTAAAGACTTTCACTTGCAAAGGCTAGTTTCTTCAAGTTTAAACTAGTGTTGTGACTAAGAAATGATTCTGTTCTAAAAAGGATCCCTAAATTTAGTTCAAATTGTCAAACAAATGGTGAAAATAGCTCTCTATTTTGATATTAGATGGATGCACTAAAATAGGGTATAGATGCACTAAAAGATGGAACATATGCTCTAAAAGATAGTCTAGATGTTGTAGAATGTCCCCTAAATGCACCAAAACAGGAAATTGATGAGCTAAAATATGGATTAAATGCATTGAAAAATGGTATGTAATGACTAGAAGATGAACCAAATGCACCATAAAAAGCCTTAGATGCGTTAGAAAATGGGCCAAATGTGCTCAAATAAGCCAATGATGCACTAGACTACCCCTAAATGTGATCCAAGTTATTTGTTAACTATCAACTTAACTCTTTATTATAGTATCAAGTAAATGCACTCAATAGATTTGCAAATGCATTGGAAGATGAAACAAATATGCCAGAAAATGACTTAGATGTGCTAGAAATTTTTTTGTATGCACTAGAAAATTCCCTATATGGGCTAGAAAATGTTGTGTATGTGCCAAAATAGGGAATGAATGAGCTAAACTGGAAGTTATGTTCACTATTTTGGATTTTTTTTCTAGTTTTCTTGTTTTGAATTAGTGGATTTGAATGTTTTTAGGGGATGATCTTCTAAAAAATGATTTTTTTCTAGTCTTTTTATTCAATCATGTGAATTAAGTACTTGTAAATGGATGATCTCTTGAAAAATGACTTCAAACACAACAACAAGTAGCAAAATAGTTGTTTCAATCCTATGAACTAAACATTAAGTTTTTGTTCAATAATTTGGTCTGATTCCTTTGATTTCCATAGGTATAGCACAAGAGAAAACAAATCAAACACTCCCAATGTCAAGGGTCATTAATAATATCACAACCCACATCTTAGAACTATGTTGGCTCACACATCCATGTGCCCTAGAGGGCACTTGTGTTTTTTCCTTTTTTCAGGTTTTAACCAAAGTCAAATCCTCCACTCTTGGCCAATAATCCTTGATAGTAAATATGGTGAGTATCTTGGGCACTATGAATATTGTAATGTTCAAAAACTAACTTAGTTGGCTTCTACACTTAAGGTTCTTACTAAGGGTTTTCATTCGGTGCAAAAAATGATAAAATTCCTCAAGAGACCTTCCAACCTTTAGAAAAAAGGCTCTAGGTATGGTTATCTTGCACACTACCATTGACTCCTTACAATCACATTTGATTATAGTGGGTTGAAATAATTGGCTTTAGTCATCCCCACTTAGGTCATTCCTATAGGGTGAGTAATTTTTCCCACTACAGCAGGCCTTCTACAGGTTCTATTGCATTAAATGAAAGAGTGAGTCTAGCATTCTGGTCACCTAGTGAAGGGGAGAGCATAGGCCTATCACTTTACAATCATAACATAGAGGGTGTTCATTAATAGGTCTCTTAATTAAACTAGATGCCTAATTTAATCAAAAGAAGAACAAAAATAACTCCAACCCCTACAAACACCATTAGTAGTTTCAGATAATTGTCTTTGACACCATTTAAAGTACTTGCAAAATAGAAAGTATAGATCAATTCTCATAATTTTTAATTTCTACAAAGAAAACTAGATGTGCCAAAATAGAGACCATATGCACTAAAAGATAAAATAGATGTGCTAAAAGAACTACTGTATGCACTAGAAAAACTATTGAATGCACTCAAATAGCTACTAAATTCACTAAAAGAACCACTAAATGCAATGAAAGATGATCCTGATGTATTGAAAGATGAGTTGGGTGTGCTGAAACAAGTCCTAGATGTACTGAAAGATGTTTTGTATGCGTTGGAAGATCTATAATTATTTGAGAAACAATATCCTTCCACTCAATCTATCCCAAAAAAAAGTGCAATTTCATGTGTCAAGCTACTTGACACACCCTGATTTCTGACACACTTTATCGATGAGGTATCTATGGTACTCTCCTTCGATATCTTGAATGTAATGAATCTGAAACAACTTTATGTGAAGTTCATGAAGGTATTTGTGGAACTCATTCAAATGGACTAACTCTTGCTAAGAAAACTCCTATGCTTGGGGTATTACTGGTCAAACATGGAGAAGGGATCTTTTGAATTTGTCAAGAAATACAAAAAGTGTCAAATCCATGCTAATCTCATACATGCACCAATGCATGAGTTGTAATCATTCACATCAACATGGCCTTTCTTTCAATGGGGACTTGACCTTATAGGTAAGATTCATCTATCATCCTCCAATGTGTTGGTTGCCAAATCAATAGATGCAATGAGTCCTAAAGAGTATCCACTCTCTCATATTCAGACTAAATGGGTTGATATGGCCAACAAATAGGAAAGTGAATAAAATACCCCTTTCTCCCTTGCACTTTAGGATCTGTTAAACCTGGGAGGGTGATCCCAACAATATATTTATCAATACTTGTGTGTTAAAGTACCAAATACACTGTTAATAGATGTTTCTCCTTTAGATGCTTAATAGACACGATCCTATAAAGGCTTGGCTAACCTCTACAATAATTCCTAATTTAAACATGAGAGATGTAATTCATTAAACTCCTCACACAAAAAAATTGAGATTGATATTTGATTTAAAAGATGATTAGTTGTTGTATTAACTAACACATGTAACATGAATAGCACACTTAGATCAGTGCCTCATCCTTGGAACATAGTCAACTCAAACACATACATAATCTAATAACAATTTTCACCTGATAGTATATGAAGCCCTAAAATGTTGCATTACAACATTTTAGCATTGTGTCTTAACATTTACTTCTTACTAACATCCTAGCACATAGCCTAACATAAACTAGTAGCATCACTCAAGCATTTACATACATTCTTTGAATGGATAAGCAAGAATAAAACTAAACATCCACTGGAATTCAATGGAGACAAATAAAATAACCCTTGATTATGTTATTCATAACTTACAAAAATAGTACATAGGACATAAAATTATTTCAAACTTGAGACATTCAACATTATTTTACTAGTATTGTAATCAAAATTATATAAACATTGATAGACTCAAACCCTAAAACTTAATTCTAAAAAATATTGTGTATTACAATTTTCACTATGTTAAATTACAAAACAACCTCTCTAGAATGAGGCAAAAAGACAACACTTAAGGAAAAACAAAAACCCTAAACGTTCATATAAAGAAGACACTTGGTACATTTAGGTTCGTTGATCTTTAACTATTTTTGCTTGCAGAACAATCTTCAACCTACTCTTTGTTTTCTTGCTCATCACTCCACAACCTTGCAATAGAAAAATATTCTCCTCTGGGAAGACTTATCATTCTTCATCATTTTCCCTACATTGATTCAAAAATCTCATACAAACATTTTACCTTGATGTAAAAACTCACTTACTAGCTTTATTTCACTATGCAAGTGAAAAACATTAATTTTTGAGTCAAATCCCATTTATCCAACTGTTAAATATGTCTTTAAAAGTCACATTTCAACCTTCAAAAAAATTTACCCATATGTTGAATTTAATTTGTTGGGTTATGAAAAACTAGATTTTAGGCATTTTTTACCTTAGTAACACCCAAAAAATGTCTAAAAAATTGCCCAAATTGCTTCCCAACCAATAGAAATAGTTTAGTTAACTTTTTGGGCCATAAAAGAGCACTTTGTAGCCTGTAAGATGTATAAAAAATCAGCCGGAAGCTAAAAAACGTGATTATATTTTTGGTTTAATGTCCCCACAACCATTGCTCAAAATAAGTCATCGCTGATTGTAAGAGATAAATAAATCTCACAATAGAGATGGGAGATGAAACTTTGAGCCATCTCTAATTTGATCTCATTCCTCAATCTCAAAATGAAGATGAGCGATGCTGCATGAGAGTTGGAGAATTGTCATGAACCTCAAAAGTTTGCCCAACCAATAAGAAACAAAAATTAAACTTTTTGTTGTACAAAAAGATTTGAAAATGCACTTTTTATTGCTCATGTGTCTATTAAATAAGAACAATAATTGGAGAGAGACCATCGCTCATTACTTTGGCAAGAAGAGTCATCAATTAGTGATGGGCAATGGACACCATCGCTCATGTTGATTTACTTTCAACACTTCTAGTGAAAATAAAGATGTGTGATGATCACTAATTTGATGAAGAACAAGACACTTCAATCCATGATGGGCGATGAGAAGCCACCACCATCACTGATAGCTAATACAAATGGGAAGAAGAGCTTCAAACTAGAGATGAGTGATGGAGTTCTCCTATGTGGTGTCGTGGTGCTGCTTTTCAGCCAATCACAAGCAAGAATTAAACTTGTTTTTCCTTAGGAACATTTCAAATGGATTTTATATTTAACCTAATGCATTTTTCATATTTGCCTAACGTTTAAAATATGAAAAAATATTTTAAACATAAACATTTGAAACTTTAGAAAAAATGCAAATTTTAATTACACCTATAGGCCAAATGAAAAAATCCATACGCACAAACGGTGACCCCTGGAGCCAAGTTTTTTTTGTGTGTGGCTATAATCAATTATTTATAGAAAATTCATTTTCTCAAAAAATTTCCAGCCATCAAAAATTAGGTACCTCCTTTGTAAACTGGCCCTCGGGATGTGTTAGCCACACCTGAAATGCATTAAAATAATGCATCATATGACCTCTATTTTTGATAAAATGGATTTGTAGAGGTTTTATTACAAAACAAGAATGGGTTGTCATTATATTTTAAAAATTTGAAACTTTTTAGGACACCATTTTTGGCCTTGTCACAATTAGAAAGCAATTAAATAACTCATCGGAACTTATCCTAGAAGCCTAAAAGTGAGTAGGAATATTAATATTTGACCCAAGAATCCATTGCAACAAACAACATATAAAAATTATTCCTAAGGTGAAAGATATTAAACACCAAAGTGGCCTACTTGGACTTTTCTGCAACTATACCTATTTAAAATTGATTAAAGCTCACCCAGTTGCCATTTTGAAAAAATATCAAAACAACTTATTCGGGGATGCCTGTGAAAAAATGGGCTCATTTAGGTACACTGAGTATGTGTACAAGAGGGATTTCTTTGAATTACCATTCATCAAAAGATATTGAGGGTCAAAGTTGACCACCTTGAAAAGTTCTAAAAATGCATCTGTGAAAACAGAGCAAACTACATTTTACTTTTGACCTAGTAAAAATAGAAAATCTAACCATGGGACTTTGAAATCAAACTAGGGAGCATATGAATGTAGGGAGAATGGAGAGAAACAATCCTTTTGGTATAAAAATCACCTAGCTTCAAGTTGTGACCCTCCAAAGTAGGTCATTTGGGAAAATTTTACAAGTGCACTTCTGAGTGTGCAAAGGAAAATTTATCAACATGGGCCTTCAAAATTTTAAAAAATTGAAGTTTCCATCAGTGGCTTTTTCTAGGGATGTATGCCCCCTATGGGCATAGCAATAATTTAGATCTCTGGGAGAGTAGACCAAGTGCCAAAAATATTGGGTGACAAAGTTTATTTTTCAACATTTTAACCTCATTTTGCAGTCCTAGGCCACCAAATGGAAAAGGGAAGCCAATTCTTACCCCTATCAAATACCAATCTATTAAAAGAGCTAATCTCTTTTAATCCATACTTGCCTCTGCCACACCACAGTAACATTAGTAACTTCATCCTTGCAAAGACAAGTGTTAGGATGCCTTTAAACTTATCTTTATTGTCACATGACAACCAAATGACATAGGCTGAATTACTGCAACTCATTCTACTTCTTGATTTTTTGGAAAGTGATAGAATGTGAGGATAGTGATCAAGACCATCCAAAAACATAGCCTCATCCCAATTACCAATTCCCTCACAATGATTAAGGTCAAAAAATAAATAATCTTTCAAAAATAGTGTGCAATCCTTTTGTGTATCAAGCAAAGAGTGCTCAAACATTTGTAACTCTTTCAGTTGGATTGCGTCACATGCAAGTTTGTCATCATCCCAAAAACATAGCTTAGTCACATTAGTACATGTCTCAATTTTCTAAAAACAAGATTCACCAATACTCATAATACTTTCATCCAAATTCAAATCATAGCATTCTAAAAAAATGTCAACATCCCA
The DNA here is from genome assembly GCA_007258455.2 of Sequoia sempervirens. Taxonomy (NCBI): domain Eukaryota; kingdom Viridiplantae; phylum Streptophyta; class Pinopsida; order Cupressales; family Cupressaceae; genus Sequoia; species Sequoia sempervirens. The sequence goes on along the minus strand of VDFB02161265.1, from coordinate 21,691 downwards.
TTCACAAGCAATGTCTTCCAACTTAGGTTCAAAAACAATGCTATCAACAACCTTCATATTATCACAAAAGAAAACCTTAGAAGCACACTCTGATGACTCAAAATTCACCTTTGCAATAGATTCCTCACAGTGAATATTCAAAACATAAAAACTGTTGCTAGGAGTATCATATTCAACATCACCTCTTGTTGCATCAACATGACAATCCAAAACTTACTATTCAAGAGGAAAAAGTATGAGTTGCAGATCTAGAAAAGAGATCCTCATACACATCCATGTGATTGACACAATCACTTTCTTCAAGTGAAAACTCATCATAAAGATCATCATTAGTTGTACTAACATTTATCTACATTTTTACTTTCATGTACAACTACATCAATGCTATCCTCATGCAAACATTTAGGGATAACTTCAAAGGAAACAACATGAACAAAGGAAGGTAAAGCATCAAGCAAAAGAGGATTTACTTGTTCATCATTGTCAACATATCTATGCTCTTCATAACCAACTACTTGATCTAATTCATCCATTGAATCACTTGTATACATATATTCTTCCTTTTTCACACTGCTGCAATGATCCACAAAGCTACCTTCTTCACTTTAAAACTAAAAATCACCATTTGCTTCTTCATTATAACTGCTTGTGGATGATCTTGCTAACTAAAAATTATTGCATAGTTTATCATTTTCAGCTGATATACGGCCATTCTCAGAAGCATTCTTCAAATCTGCAAGCTCCTTTGTCTCATCTTGAAAACATGAAAATTTGGAATCAACATTTTCTTCAACTGTATATTCAAAATCCATAGAAGAGAAAACACTTTCAGTATCATCTACATCATTGCAGCCTTCATCTAATAGAGAAAATCTATTCTTTATTTCTATATTTTTAAAGCAAATAGAAGAAACTTCAAAATTTTCATCCATCTCTTCATGACCATCATGGTTGCAATCTTCATCTGGGTTTATTTCTCTTGTAGGTTATTTAAAAACAATTTCCTCATCACCAAACGATGCATCATTCTTGTCTTTTGCTATCCATTTAGATCTATTTGATGAAAATTTGAAAAAGTGCCATCACATAAGCTATTCAGAAGATTAGTTCCATACTTCTCTATCATTTCTTCAATTATTGAGAGCCATTGATATAAACATTTAAGACTAGGGGGCTTAAAGTGAGTTGGCATAGTACTCAAACCTGGCTCACAATTCTAATAGAACAAATCAATGCAAAATAACTCATTAGGTCTTTTTGATTCTAGTATATCAAGCATAACTTTCATGAATCTATCATGAAAATCATAGATGGATTCATCCTCTAATTTTTCTATTTCACACAATGCATCAATTGGTAACATAGGGTCAACCTTATTTTAAGATTTCTCTTCAAATACTTCTTGGCAATGTAGATTTCTTTCTTCAGTCAAACATTCATTTTTTAATGACGCTTCTTCAAAATAATCAATGAAATGCATTATGAGCTCATGTCATGGATCTATGGAATGCATTGGTAAACTAGAGAATAAGTATTCAGCACCATTTTCTAAAGTTCTTACAAAAAGCTTCATGATAGCATCTTCCTCTACTATTTGACAATCTTCCATTACATCAAAAAAAACTTGTGCATGTTGTGATGTTGATTCTTCAAAACCTTCTCTAAACTTAGGAAAGCATTCATTTATTCTTCTTGGGACAGAATGTGGGTAACCTTGGATTTGACTTAAATCCATAGGGTCGTATCTTTCATTAGTGAACACTTTCCTTTGAGGACATGACCATGTTGTAGGCATGATATTACAAATTGTAGAGGGAGAACTAGGACAACAATACATATTTGCAAATAAATGTATTCCCCTACAACTAATTTCTTCTCAATATCCTTTTCAAAATATTCTACTTTCTCATTTCCCTTTCTACTAGTATCTTGAATTATTGAATAATGGACAACATTAACTGAAATTTTTTGTTGAAAACCTTCATACAAAGATATTACAATAAAAATTACCTTGGAACTATTGCAACCAACTCTTTTGATGATATAAAAACTTTTGTAGAGTCGCCACCTCTTTGAAAGAGGAAAAGATATTCAAGGAGTAGAAAGCTTCTTCCAAGATCGAGGTATTTTTGAGTTTTCTCCACTAGAAGAGCACAAGACTACAAGAATACATTAGAAATATTGCAAATATCTACTTCAAGTATGTAGGTCCTTGGATCATCTGTCCCAAAACTACATATCAATAAATAATATGACTCTATAATAAGATATTCTGCAACTAGAAATTCAAAGTTCTCCCCAGTAGAGTTGTCAATCTGTTGGTTCCCAAATCAATAGATGCAATGAGTCCTAAAGAGTAGTCACTCTCTCATATTCAGACTCAATGGGTTGATATGTCCAATGAATGAGAGAGTGAATTAAATACCCCTTTCTCCCCTACATTTTAGGCTTTGTTAAACTTGGGAGGGTGATCCCAATAGTATATTTATCGATACTTGTGTGCTAAAGTACCAAATACACTGCTAACAGATGTTTCTCCTTTAGATGCTTAATAGGTCCACAATCCTATAAAGGCTTGGCTAACCTCTATAGTAATGCCTAATTTAAAGATGAGAGATGTAATTCATTAAACTCCTCACACAAACAAACTGAGATTGATATTTGATTTAAAAGATGATCAACTATTGTATTAACTAACATATGTAACATGAATAGCACACTTAGATCATTGCCTCATCCTTGGAATGGAGTCAACTCAAATGCATACATAATCTGATAACAATTTTCACTTGATAGTATATATGAAGCCTTGAAATGTTGCATTACAACATTTCATCATTGTGTCTTAACATTTACTTCTTGCTAGTATCTTAGCTCACTCAACCTAACTTGAACCAGTAGTTTCACTCAAGCATTTACATATATTTTTTGAATGGATAAGCAAGAATAAAACTAAACATCCACTGGAATTCAATGGAGACAAATAAATTAACCCTTGATTATGTTATTCACAGCTTACAAAACCAACACATAGGAGAGAAAATGGTTTCAAACTTGAAACATTCAACATTATTTTGCCAATATTATAATCAAAATTACATAAACATTGTTAGACCCAGACCCTAAAAATTAACTTTAAGAAATTCTCTGTATTTCAATGCTCACTATGTTAAATTACAAAACAACCTCTCTAGAATGAGGCAGAAAGATAACACATAAGGAAAAACAAAAACTCTAAATGTTCATCTAAAGAAGACACCTTGCACATTTAGGTTTGTTGATCTTTAACTACCTTTGCTCAATGTAGAACAATCTTCAACCTACTCTCTATTTTCTTACTCATCACTCCATTGCCCATTTAACTCTAATTTTTTTTCCAAATTGCTTCCTAGGTAATAGAAATAGTTCAGGTAACTTTCTGGAGCATAAAATAGCACTTTGTAGCCTATAAGATGTTTAAAATATTAGCTAGAAGCCAAAAAACGTGATTATGTTTTTTGGTTTAATATCCCCAAAACCATCACTCAAAATAAGTCATCATTGATTGTAAGAGATAAATAAATCTCACAATAGAGATGGTAGATGGAACTTTGAGCCATCTCTAATTTGATCTCATTCCTCCATCCCAAAATGGAGATCAATGATGTTGCATGAGAGTTGGAGAATTGATGTGAACCTCAAAAGTTTTCCTAGCCAATAAGAAACGAAAATTAAACTTTCTTTTCTATAGGAACATTTGAAAATGAACTTTTTACTGCTCATGAATCTATTAAATATGAACCATCATTGGAGAGAGACCATCTCTCATTACTTTGGGAAGAAGAGCCATCAATTAGTGATGGGTGATGAACACCATCACTCATCATTGAATTACTTTCAACACTTCTCATGAAAAAGAGATGTGGCATGATGGCCAATTTGTTGAAGAACAAGACACTTCAATCCATGATGGGAAATGAGAAGCCATCACCATCACTAGTCACTGATACAAATGGGAAGAAGAGCTTCAAACCATAGATGAGCAATGAAGTTCTCCCATGAAGTGGTACCGTGGTGCCACTTTTCAACCAATCACAAGCAATAATTAAACATGATTTCCCTTATGAACATTTCAAATGGATTTTATATTTTCCCTAATGAATTTTTCATATTTGTCTAATGTTTAAAATATTCAAAAATATTTTAAACATAAACATTTGAAACTTTAGAAAAAATGCAAATTTTAGTTATGCTTTAAGCCAAAAGGAGAAAATTCACTACGCACAAATGATGACCCCTAGAGCCGATATTTTTTGTGTTCAACCATAATCAATTATTTATAGAAAACTCATTTTCTCAAATTTTTCTTAGCCATCAAAAATCAGGTACCTACTTTGTAAACTAGCCCTCGGGACATGTTAGCCACACCCAAAATGCATTAAAATAATGCATCATATGACCTTATTTTTGATGAAAATGGATATGTAGAGGTTTTAGACTAGACCAAGAAATGGGTTGTTATTATATTTTGAAAATTTGAAACTTTCTGAGACACCATTTTTGGCTTTGTCCCAATCAGAAAGCAATTAAATAACTCATCAAAACTTATCTTGGAAGCTTGAAACTGAGTTGGCATGTTACCATTTGACCCAAGAATCCATTGCAACAAATGAAATGGAAAAATTCTTCCTGAGGTGAGGGATATTAAACACCAAAGTGGCCTACTTGGACTTTTCTACAACTATACCTATTTAAAACTAATTAAAGCTCACCCAATTGCCATTTTCAAAAAATATCAAAACAACTTATGGGGGGTTTCGACTGGAAAAATAAGCTCATTTAGGTACAATAAGTATTTGTGCAAGAGGGATTTCCTTGAATCACCCACCATTCATCAAAAGATATTAAGGATCAAAGTTGACCACCTTGAAAAGTTCTAAAAATGCAAGTGTGAAAACAAAGCAAAATACATTTGCTTTTGACCTAGTAAAAATAGCAAATTTGACAATGGGGATTTGAAATTAGACTAGGAAGAATATGAATGTAGGGAGAATAGAGAGAAACAATCCATTTGGTATTACAATTACCTAGCTTTAAGTTGTGACCCTCCAAAGTAGGTCATTTGGGTAGATTTTACAGGTGCACTTCTCAGTGTGCAAAGAAAAATTTATCAACATGGTACTTAAATTTGTTTGAAGGTGCCATCACAATGGACATAAACTCATCATCAAAGCCATGAAGTATTTCACAAAATGGATTGAAGTTGTCCCCTTAACCACAATCACTAGAAAATAGGTTGCTTCCTTCATCCTAAATTACATTATCTATTAGTATGGTATTCCTAGCTCCATTGTCATTGAAAATGGTAGACCTTCCAAAAACCATGATGTCCAAGAACTTTGTGAGAAATTTCATATCCAACATCAATTTTCCACACTTTACTACCCTCAAAGGAATGGCTAGGAAGAAGCTTCAAACAAAACCATTTTGAAAATCTTAAAGGGTGATCCCACAAAGTTGGTTTACAATTTCTAGGAGGAACTGACTTTTGCTGAAATCACACTTTTTTAGAAAATATAATGATTTAAGCCTTAAAAGGTTCCATTTAAAGAATTCCAATTGAAGAGGGTTTCATTAAACTACCTTAAATCAAACCCCCTTGGATAGAACCCCACTAGTTTTAAACCATACCTATAACAGAGTCTCCTTTACACCTATCAAAATTTTGATAAAAAACCACTTTTGATTTACCTTTTGGGGGATCAAATGAATTCATTTAAAATTTATTTTTTGCAAGTATGTAGTCCTTATTATAAGCTTCCCAAAAATTATAATTTTAAATAAATTTAATTAATTATTATATATATTTTTTATTTCTCGTGAATGTAGGTTTTTCACCGAAAATAAAGATCTTCATTCTACATGTGGAAAAATAGCAGATTATTAAAAAAATTAAAAAATATTAGTGCACCAGATATTGAAGTCCTTGATCCAACAAAGAAAAAAAAATTGAATTTCGATACATACAAAAAGAGTTATGCATTATACAGTTGTGCTATGTCTAAATTCTAATTGGTTTGAATTCAAAACTTTATTAAAGAAAAAATATTCAATAAAAAAAATCTAACCAAGTGGAAGCACTAGATATTAGAGTTACAAATCTAAATTCGAAAGAATTAGAATTTTATCCTTCATGGAAAAAAAGTTATGCATTATACAGTGAGGCTCACTTTTTAAAAATTCTGTTTTCTAATTTATTTTTTTTCGAGGGAGATGAAAAAAGAACTGCAATCTAATTCCAAAAATTTTGAAAAAAATATATTTAGAATCTATAGAAAAAATTTCACAAAACTCTAGTATGCATCATCTTCAAATTCCTCATGGTTTAGCCACTATAGGTGCTAAAAAGTAAAGATTTAGTTAAAAAAATTATTTCAATGTCTAGTTTGGCCAAAAATTGTAAACCACTATTGTGGGATCACTTAAAGAAAACTATCAACAATGTTGGAAAAGACTAGCATTTTCAATTAAACCCTACTTTATAGGCATACTGTACTAGCATCCGCACCCCTATAGGAGCCACACCATACACCCTTGTATATGGATCAAAATTTGTTTTACTTATTGAGGTTGAGTTACCATCACTCTAGGTGTCATTAAAGGGAATCATTTCAAACAAGAATTGGAACTGATGGATGAACGCCGTTAGCATGCTATAGATCATTTGAAATCTGGTCAACAAAGGATTTCCAGGAGTTATAATCACAAAGTAAAACCATGAACATTTCAAGTTGGTGACTTGGTCTTAAAAGAGAATCCTCACAATTGATAGGATCGTGAAAAGAAGGGGAAGTTTGAACCTAATTGGATAGGTCCTTTTGTCATCATATAAGTCTATGGATTTGGAGCTTATCAACTATCCACACCTGAAGGGGATCTCTTTGAGGAAACTATCAACAATCTTCATCTCAAGAAATTCTACACCTAACTCATCTAGTGCATGGTAAAGGGCTGAAAAATACCAAAAAAATGAGAAAATGCCTTGAAAAAATGGTCACCCTGATGAAAGCCTGGAAAAAAGGGTCTTGGTGACAACAAAAAAAATAAAAAAAAGAGAAAATCCAAAAGAAATAAATCATAAAGAGAAAATACAAAAAAAAGTCAAAAATAAAAAAAGTCAAAAAAATTATAAAATCTAAAAAAAGTGCAATAAAAACAAGTAGTGAAACCCTCACAATAGGTGCTATTTGTGATAGATTAAAGCTTTTCCATCTATTGATGCATGTGTCAGACGTCCAATTTTTTCCATCATTGTGCTTGTCCATCACAAAAAATCATGTACTTACTTGGGCATTGTGGTCATGTCTCACCCTGGATTGGGGGAAAAATCCTGAACTCACTAGGGGCAATAAAATTTGAGCTTAAAACAATAGACAAACAGTAGTAGGACAACATAGCAAACACATCAATCACACTAAAAAATCAACATTGAACATCGATCGCAAATTTAAACATCAACCTTTCATATCAAACAACCAAATTAGTCAATCAAAACAAATCTAAAGGGATGATGTTCTTCTAAATCATGGTTTTATCACTTTAGCATGAATGTTCAACTATTGTATCTTGACTTTTTGTTATCGTTTCTTTAGAGCAAGTCAAGGATGCCTTTAACTAGAGAAGCTAAGATGGAGTATAATATTTTCTTTGTCTGATGTTTGTGAGTTGTCATAAGATGCGCTCTACAAAGTATCACTAATGACATTCCAAATTTACATAGGAAAAGGATTAACTATTTCCTATTTATGCACACAATGCTTAGGTCATCTCGGTTCAATTATACCTAGATACTTGTGTTAACTTGTAATATCAAAAATCATGGAAGTTATACTTAGTTCATCTTGGTCTAATTATACCATCGATGCTTGTACTCACTTTCAACAATTTAAAAGCTTAATAATAATAAGAGCATGACAAATTGACTGATATGATGAAAACATTTGCATATTTAGATTTGCATGGTTAAAATAGATTGCATCCATATTAGTTTTGCATCTGCATTATAGATTTTCCAAGGCTGGAAAAATTCCAAAATGATGTTACCTCTCTCATTAAAAGATTGAGTAAATTTGACATTAACAAAAACAAATCATTCACAAGTAGTTGCATAAACATTGTCATATCATGCATACATTAGAAAGCATTATCATATCATACATCCATCCATGCATTAGATCATATATTTTCATTAGAAAATACCAAAAATAAAGTGCATTATATATCATTTGCATAATCAAATTCATCTCATATAGCATAAGTCATCATCCATAAAACATATAGAATAATAATCTATGCATCATCATTTCATTATTTAATCCATACATAATCATAGCATCATCATATAAACATCAGATAAGCATTCATAGAATGGAAATTAAATGCTTCCAACATAAGCATCCATCATAAACACATATATACATCATATAGGTTAGTAAGTATCTGTTGCACCTCATAGAGTCTCAAAATATGTCAAGTGTACAATGATATCATGAAATGTAAAGAGATATATCCACAAAGTGGCAAAAATCATCAATGTCCTCAACAAAATTAGTGGATACAAATGTCTCAAGTACATCAAATGTGATCAAATAAGGAGATTTTTGTTGCTCCCCCCAGATGTTATTGGCCTCATTGAACCTCTTACTGCACCACTTGATGGCCCTGCATCTAGATCTTTGGGAGGTGGCCCAGTCACACCTCTGTTGTTGGTCTGAGAGTGGCTCTATCCTAATTTGGCATTGGCATAATTGATAGGTTTCTTAAGAGGGACTACTCATAATACCACAACCAGTAATACTCGGCCTCTCTAACTAAATGTCTAAGAGTAGCGATCTGTGCCTATGTATGTATCTATTCCTGAGCTTGTGCTAGTTGACGCAGTAAAGTCTGCACCTGGGCCTATAAAGCAGCTATTTGTGCATGTTGTGAATGGGAGGGCAACCGAATATGAATTTGTTGTTGTCCTATAGACACTATGGATCTCCTCCTCCTAGCTACTCTCACATCCATCACTAGTCCACCCCCACCTACAACCCCTTCTCCACCACCTCCATCACTCCCATCTCCTCCACCCCCATCTCCATCTCCACCATCCCCATCTCCATCATCTTCATCATCACTCCCCTCCTCATCATAACCTTCTCCATCCCTCCTTCGTATCAGTGCCTACAGTGGTACCTCATCATCCAAAGCTGGCACTAGCTTCTCTAGAGTGGATATCCTCAGGAAAGGATGTGTAAAGAAATACTACGCATAATCATTTTTCATCAATGCATCTATAATCTCTAGATGGTAATTCCATATCCGTGGCTAAAATCCCAAGTACTCTTGACAAGCTGCACCATATAATAGGGAGGGTCCCCACTCTAGAATATCATGTCACCTCACACACACAAGGCAACCCTAGGGCATAACCTGAGCTCTTTCATACTATCAAAGCACTCTTATAAGAAGGAATCTCTCAATCACAAACTTAACACATATGACATCTCAATATCATCCTTTGGCCACACATTGCAATCTAGGTATGGCCTCCATGTCACTATCTCTAGATCATCCAAAACTCATCTTGAGTACTCCAATTTTCCTAGCTTATGTTGGACAATTGGACCTATGTATCCAAAGACATATGGTCTCCCAACTAGATGATCTTTGTTTGCAATAGGCTGAGTGATAGCTATGTGCTCCCATGCCCAAATCTACAACAATGTAACCCTTGCTAATAAACTAGATGCTCTAAGATAAACCACATTATGAAGATCATGATAATTGTGTCAACATGTAGGAGCCCCATGCATATATGATCCCTTGTGTCATCATGCTCTCTAGAATCCAGCCCCAACCAACTGAGATTCCCATTGACCTATAGTTGGGACATAGAAAACCTCCAATGAATCTAGCTAGAACACAAGGTAATAGCTGATATAATACAACCATCTCCTACCATGGGATATCATACCTACAAATCTCATCATCTTGCAAAATTTTCCATTATGCATCAATACCTCCTTGCTCTATGTGGTCGTAAATAATGAGCTTAGCAACAAGAAGAATACCCAGTATTTGATATACATCCTCTAGCATGACTAATATCTCATCAGTGGCTAAATGAAAAGTGTTGTGGTCACTATGCCACCTCTTAGGAAAAGCGGTCAAAAGTCCCCTGTTAACCATATATTGGAGCATATCAATCAAAGATGTCAACCTGCATCGTCAAATCACATCTAAATCAGCCTGCATCAGATGTGGTATCATGTCCTAGGTCTTTGAGAAGTGCTCTCAAGACTGAAGAACTCTTGAAAGCTCCCATCATCATAACATATCACAAATCAATAATCTTATCAATCAATCATTCAATCTAATCAGCTCTAATGAAATTTTGATCAAATCTCATAAGTGTATATCATTGATCCTCACCTATCATGAGGTCAATTATCATCATCCTATCATTGATCCTCACCTATCATGAGGTCAATCATCATCATCCTATCATTGATTCTCAGCTATCATGAGATCAATCATCATCTATTCTATCAACATCATCAAACATCATAAAAAACATTGGCTGACATGATCAACAATCATTAAAATCAAGGAGAAGAATTAAAATTTCATCATTTTGTTGTCTATGTACCAAAATAGTGGATCAATGCACTAAATCTATGGATGCGCCATCAAATTCCATCAAAGCACTATTTTACTACATTAATGCGCCAAAACATTATATGTGCTAGAAAATTAACTATATGCACTACAAAACATCACCTATGTGCTCCATCCATGTATGCACTAAATTTTTTCATCAATGTGCTAATTCATGACTTCTATGTGCTAATTCATGACTCAAATGAGATCCTTTTCACATCTTTTTACCCTTTAAGTGGAATTTAAGTGGGATTGCTTTTATTTTTTAAACCAAGGCCTCAATTAATTAATTAATCAAACTGGTAGGTTCAGTACTTTTTTCAAGAGATAAATCATCTCAACATCATAAAATTTGAAAATTATCAAGAAAATTTCAATAAATCCAAAAAATACTAAAAATTCAAAAATTCCTTGATTTATCTCCCAAGGGGGCATATATCTATTATCACTCAAAAATCAGTGTCTAGGGCATATCAATTTTTTTTTTGTTAGTACCATCAACAAATTTTTCTTTGAAGCAATGTGTAAACACATCACTTTAAAGAGGGGAAAAATGTATACACCTAAAAATTGTCTAGATATAGGTTATTTAATCAAAAACCTTTTATTTCATCTACTTATAAATAAATTGTTAAATTTATTTATATAGTTCATTTTCTAATTCTTCTATCTTGAATCATATTCTTCTAATCTTAATTAAATAAAAAAATTTAAATAATTTGTTTTATTTAATTAACTTCTTATTAAATTTAAATTTTAAATTTGAATTTAGTCACATGTCTACTACATTTTCCACCTTCCACCTCATCATGTATCTCAACAAATTCAATATTTCAAATATTTAATTTGGGTTTTATCTTTAAGAAATTCTAAACAACTTTGGGACACTTGGCTTTCATATCCCATTTATTCTTCATAACACTTGGAAAATTGTTCTAATAAAGGGAACACACTCCTTGATTCTCTCTAACTTCTTTATCCTTCACTATTCATCTCTCCAGATTAAATTCAAATTGTTGGTTGCTGCCACCTTAGTTTATGCTATGGAAAATCTATAAATACAACCTCATTCTATAGCAAAAGGATCCCAATCTTTAGCAATCATACTTTGAAGAATTTTCATCAGCATTTAGAGAGCATTTGAGCAAATAACAACTAGCATTTCTAGTATCAATTATTTTAGAATCATGGCTTTTGCATTAGCTGCATCTTAGTTATTATAGTAGTTTAATTACAACATTTTGCATCATAGATCATTATCACAATGTTATATAATTATTATCATATTCATCATTTCATTTATCAATCAATCATTCATGAAAGATACTCTTGCATTTCCAACATCTCACTCTTTACATTGTCATTCTAAAAGTCATAGTGCATGCACAATATGAGAGCCATAATGAATTAACTAATCCTTGGAGATAGAGAACAATAGGATGACATTAGAGAGCTTGTTTGTTTCAATTCAATTAGATTGTTATTTGAATTCTCTAATATACTTTTGCATTGGTGTGTGGTTTAGCTTTAATTTCTTATTCACATTTTAACATCACACAACTATCATGAATGCCACTGCAGTTGCACGAATCAGTCCTTTCTAGGATTCTCTAAACCAAAAATGGTAGTGCAAACCACCAAGTTGTGAGATTTGTTAAATACCCCTTGAAATTTCATTATTTCTCTGACAACAAGAAAATAAATGTAGTTTATGCACAATTTTCCACCTTTTCATCACGACCCACCAAATCTTACCAAGAATAAACTCCCCTGTGTCTCAAACTATAACCCATACACATGATATGCATGGGGAAGGGCACCCACCCAACCTCCCATGGACATTTTAATAGAGCATGATTTAATGTATAATTATTGTTTCAAATTATATATAATTATAGGTTAATTTTTTTCTTGTCTATTGCATTACATCAACAAAGGCATATTGATGGTATGATTTGGTGGGTCATAATGATGGTGAAACAAAAAACTTAAATTGTCAACATCCCTCACTATTCCATGATATATTTTTTTAGTGTCAACGTCATGCTATATTGTCATGAGAGTTTATATATATATAAGGAAGATCAATAACTTTGTCCTTTCCCCTATTCCCTAACTTTTGTCACAATCATAACTCTTCAAAAATAGTAGTCAAAGACCCAACTCCACCCTTTATGAAACTATTTACTTTCAATCAATGAGATGGAGAGAATATTTATGCATTATTGAAGGAATAAATGTTAAGGCTTGATCAACTAGGTTATAGAGATAGCATCTCTATTAAAAAATAGGAATACCTAAAACCTATAATACCTATTGATTGTTGAACTATATGCACATGAATTGATAAATTGATCAACATTGAAATTGATATATACACCAATTTTTTACACATACACACACACATGTGCACATGCACACACACACACACATATGCACACACACACACACACATATACATACATACATACATATATGAATATACATATATACGTATATATGCATATGGGCATGTGCAGGATCATCATGGAAAAAACAGGCCCTTAAGTGGCAAAAAATTTAGAAAAATTAGAGTTAGGCAACTTGACATAAAAATTTGAATAAGTTATATATATTATTTAAAAAATGTGTAAGAATAAAATATGCAGAAAATTGAATGTATTTTCTAAACTCCTAGGTTTATTTTTAAAATAAGAAAATCTATTTGGTGAAAAATTAAAATTTCAATGTAGTAGTACTTAAATTTTAGGGAAAAAATAAGAAGTGTTTGTCTAACCACCCTAACCACAATAAAATGATAATATTTTTTTATAATATTTTAGACATAGGTAGAGGATTCATGTCCCAATTTGATGCATTTTTTTTTGTAATTTTTTTCCAAGTAATAATTAATTATGAATTTTTTATTGCAACTTTAAAAAAAAAATCTTGTATGTTTGACCACCTTAACTTGGTCAAAACTTCATGAAATTCATTTTTTCCCTTTTTAATCCTATAGTATGCGAAGCGTAGAATGTGTCACATGTTTCAAATTCAAAAAATTTGATACCATTTTAAAGTTATAGATATTTTTTAATCAACCTATCAATTAAGACTTTTGTCATAATTCAAATAGAAAATAAATAATAAATATTTATTAAATTCAAAATAAAGCATAATTTGTATTGGTGGAAAGCTAAGAATCTCCTTTAAAAACCCCTTTCATTTCATCAATTTTGGGTAAAAAAAAAGTCATCAGCCACATGCCCTATATATACCCATCATATTGCCACTTTTTGGCCCATCATGATCCTGCACATACCCATATATACATATGTAGATAGGTTTAAATAAATCAAAGAGTTTAAATTGCAATGAAGAAAATAAACAAATTAAATCCTATCAAGCACCATGAAGTACAAACTAGAATGAAAATAAAAATAGTAAACAAATAACATGCAAACCGATTTTCAAACTAGTGTTGATTGATCTCCATGGCTCTTCTCCACCTGCACAAGGATGCAAGATTTCGAAGGTTGAATGTTGGAGGAATGTTGGTTGCTCAAATTCTGCAGCATAACAATGTGATAAAGGTTTGAAGGAGAATGGTGGATGAAAGATGGAAGATTCCAGAATGATTTTGACAGAGTGAGGATACCTAAGAATCAACCTCCTAAATGAATTGTGAGAGGTTGTATTTATAGATTTTTCAAAAGCTTCTGATTGGCTGTCTTGATTAACGGTTGTGATAATTCCTGGCAAATCGAACGGTTGAAAAAAGATGAAACTGAAGAGAAAATAGAAGAAACCTAAAACCAGATTTTTCTATTTTATTATGAAAGAGGAAAAAGAAGAGAAGATAAGAAATCATCTTTATTTAACAAAATAAAAGAAAGATTTAAAAGTTAATAAATAATTAATTAAAAAATCAATTATTTATTTGTGGAGGACATTCAGCTTTTCTTAATTAAATAAAATATTTAATTAAGCTTTTAAAAGCAGAAGAAAGTTGGTGATAAGAAAAGAGCTTTAATCATGTTTTATTGAAAAAAGCAGAATATCTCATAATTAAATAAAATATTTAATTATGATATGAGAAGATTGCACAATTAGGTTAAAATACCTAATTTTGATTTAGAAAGAAATCATAAGATATTTTTAATTAAATAAGATCTATTTAATTAAATCACTTTTATGAAATTAATTAAATGAAACATTTAATTAATTAGAAGAAGAATTAAAATAGAAGAAAGGGGAAATATTTAAACTTAATTAAATCGAAAGATTTAATTTAAATTCAAACAATGATAATTAATTTAAATAAATAGAATGTATTTATTTAATTAATTAAGTGGACGTATGAAAATAATTAAATAAAATAAATTTATTTAATTAAGGAAGAAGAATAAGATGAATGAACAATATAATTAAATTAATTAAATTTAATCATATGTAGAGGACTTTTAAAAAATTAATTAAATAATAAATATTTAATTAATTGCCAGGATTATAGACATGACCATTTTTAAGCGTATACAACATATATATTGTAGTGTCAAAAAAAAAATCATTTTTCACAATTAGTTTGGATAATTGACATAAAATTTGAATTAATTATGTCTTGGAGTGGTGTTGTAGTGTGTTGTACACATTCATATCATTATAGGATCTTTATTTGACTAAAATGTACCTTAATGGGTATGCATAGGACCATCATGGAAAAAAAGGCCTTTAAGTAGTGATAAAATTAGAGTGAGGCAACTTGATGTAAAAATTTGAATAAGTTATCTATATAATTTTAAAAATATATAAGAATAGGTTCTGTAGAAAACTGAATGTAGCTTCTAAACTACTAGGCTTTTTTTTTTTTAAAATCTATTTGGTGAAAATTTGAAATTTCAATGTAGTAGTACTTAAATTTCAGTATTCAAAAATAAGAAGTATGTGTTTGTCTAACCATCGTAACCACAATAAAATGATAATACTTTTTTATAAGATTTTAGATATAAGTAGAGGACTCATGTCCCAATGTGATGTTTTTTTTGTAATTTTTTTCAAGTAAAGAATTAATTATGAATTTTTTATTACAACTTTTAAAAAATATAAAAGCTCATACATGTATAACCACCTTGGACAAAACTTCATGAAATTAATTTTTTTTTTAATCCTATGGTATGCGAAGCATAGAATGTGACACATGTTTTGAAAGCTATAGGTGTTTTTCAATCAACATATCAATCAGGACTTTAGTCATAATTCAAATAGAAAATGAATAATAATTATTTATTAAATTCAAAGTAAAGAATAATTTATATTGGTGGAAAGTTGATAATCTCCTTCAAAAACCCTTTTTTTTCATCAATTTTGGGTAAAAAAATTGTCATCAAGCACATACCCATCATATCACCACTTTTTATCCCATCATGATCCTACACATACCCTAATGTTTTGTTTGCAAGAGTGTTGTAAAGTGTTGTAACACACTTTCACACTTTTCAATGGTTTATTTAATGAATTAAGCCTAATGGGCCATGTTGATGTGTGTTTTGTGACCTACACCAAACAACAAAATAAAGTGTCTAATGACTACTCTATTCTTTTTTGATCAAAGTATATTGCATGCTAAGATTTCAAGAAAGTTCATGCATTCAACTCCAAGGTTCTTTCAATGCAATGGAGTACACTTAGTTTGTTGTGATTTGTTGTTTTCATGAGGGAACTTATGCAATTTTTTACTGGTAGGATGTAGCAGACAACAAACTAATACTAACCACAAAAATATTGCATTGAATGGTTATAGGGATTAGAAAGTTTATGTCCCAGTCTAAGAGTAGGATGTTGAGATCAACCTCAACAAACTTCAACAAGACTTTGCTTTGTCTCA
The DNA here is from genome assembly GCA_007258455.2 of Sequoia sempervirens. Classification (NCBI taxonomy): domain Eukaryota; kingdom Viridiplantae; phylum Streptophyta; class Pinopsida; order Cupressales; family Cupressaceae; genus Sequoia; species Sequoia sempervirens. The sequence goes on along the minus strand of VDFB02161265.1, from coordinate 5,145 downwards.
CTTTTGGACAACTTCCACAAAGTCGGTGCAATCTTCAATGGGATAGCAAAGAATGTTCAAATCACAATTCAACATAAGAAGACCATCACAATGTCACATGCCCATAAGTGAATCATAATCAATGTTAATCTTGAAAAGTGTTCCAATTGACCATGTAGGGAAAACTCACCATTAGTAAGCTTGCTAGTGGTATGGATTAGATGAATCTTGCTTGAATTAAAAACCAAAATACACAACTAACTATGTGCATGAAATGAAATTTACTCTACTTTAAGGTCCTACATGAATCAGGAGGATGAAAAAATCTTGCTAGTTGCTTACAACAAAAGATGAAACCACCATCAATGATAAATATTTTTATTGAGAGAATGTTCACAACAACTTCTTACAAAGTATTTAAAGGGAAAATTTCCTTCTTCTTCACACTATGCTACCAATCTACACTATCACTCTCTCTGCTATATGATTCTATGATCTAATGTCTAATCTATCTATAATGTACAAATGAGGGGTAGTGCCCATTTTATAGTTGACCATTCTCAATGGACAACTCAGATTGATTTACAATGGAGGTCTTAGATCAAGCCACATATACCCTGATTAGGATTCTACCCTAGTAACTACTAGAAAGTGGAGGAGTGGTGCAATAAATGAGCACAAAATGGAGGTCTTAGATCAATCCACATATGCCTTAATTAGGATTCTACCCTAGTAACTACTAGAAAGTGGAGGATTGGTGGAATTAATGAGCACAAAATGCCAAATTCCTCCCTTTGACCACTTGGGAAATTAATTCCCACTTTCTTCTAGAAGATTCTTGTTCAAGAATGTGTTCCCACTATTCTTCTTTCTAATTGCGAATTTGATGAATTTGATCAACATTGCTCCAGCTTCTAGGGCTGAGATGGAAAGTACGTTCAATTGCTTGATGATGATCTTCCTTTTTGTTGTCATTGTTGGAGAACATCTATCGGGTCACTACCAGAGAATGACCTCATTCTTAAGAATAATTCATCTACTTTGTCCTTCAATCCATCCTACTATCATTCTTTAACTTTGAATTGCTTGAGGATAATCTTTAACACCCGGGCCTTCATTATTTCCCCATCCTAATCTTGAAGGATTCTCCAATCTTGGACTTGATCATTTCTTCTTTGCCACCTACTTCTCTGAGTTGGGTGATTACTAGGTTGTTGAGGAGAAATTCCAACATGTAACTTTTATGTCCTTGTTCCATCACCCCATGTCATTAGACTTTGGTATCAATGTTCATCCTACAAAACAAAAGAAAGGGCATTGGAGCACTTATAATATAAACTCACTTCTCACTTACGTGATTCTCATGTTCTGATTTCCAAGGCCTAATTGATCTCTAGATTTTAACAATGTTCATCATTATTTTCAAGCAAACCTTGCCTCCTTTATAACCTTTCATCATGGGAACATGTAGACCTTTTCACTTAGACCTTTTCACTTTCATTTTCACTTTCCTTAGGTGTTTTATTAGGTCCTCATACCTTGGGTGCATCTCATAGTGTGAGGTTTCATTCATTCATGCCTTAGATAAAATTACTTAGCCTCTCCAAGCTAAGGCACATTTGGGGTTCTCTACTTTCATTTTTTCTAGACTTAGATGATTTTCAATGCTCTTCTCTAACTTAGGGAAGCTTTGAGGGTGCATACTTCCATTTCTATGCCTTAGAAACATTTTTAAGTCACCCCATCTCCACTTGAAGCTTGGGTGCATTTCATCCTATGTACCTTCATTTCTTTAGACTTAGAAAAATTTCTTCATCTATTCTCTTTTATGGGTGCATTTGAGGTGCTTTGCTTCCAATTTTCATGCCTTAAAGAATTTTCAAGCCCACCTCTTGACTTAGGTGCATTCAAGAGGTCTTCCTTCTATTTTGATTTCCTTAGAAATATTTTGAAAGCCTTCTCCTGAGTTGGGCACATTTGAGGGTATGGACTTCCATTTTCTAAGACTTAGACAATTTTTTGAAGCCTCCTCTCCAATTGGGCACATTTTATGGGCCAAAGGTCCATTTTTCAATAATTAGAATAAATCCATGGCTTCTCCAATTGATAAGGTGCATCTAAGGGGGGTCCATCTCCATTTTTCTATGCCTTAGAAAACTTTCTTCACCACCTTGTCATCTAAGGCTTTTTTAAGGAGTCATACTTCCATTTTCAAACACTTAGAAAAAATTTCCCATCTCCCCCTTCAAGCTAGGTTCATTTAGCACCTAACACTTTCAATTTTCATCACATAGAAATTTTTTAGGTCCACTTCTTTCCTTGGGTGCAATTCCAACCCTGAGCTTTCATTTCCAATACTTAGACAAATTTACATCACCTTCAAGTAGCTTAGGTGCATTTCACTAGGGGAGCTTTCAATTTTAACACTTAGAAATTTTGCTACCCAGTCTCCTTCAAGTTAGGTGCATTTATCCACTTGTGCTTCCATTTCTTACAACTTAGAATATTTTTCCACTCCTTTCTAGGCTTGGGTGCAATTCCACCCCTGCACTTTCATTTCATAACACTTAAATAATTTTCCATGCCTTAGGTGCATCTAGGGGGGTCAAGTTTCATTTCCACATACTTAGAAAATTTCCAACCTCTTCACCAAGCTAGGACACATTCTAGGGGTCAAGCTTTCATTTTCAATACTTAGACATTTTTTAAGCCACCTTCAAGCTACTTAAGGCACATTTGGTAGGGGGAGCTTCCATTTCTTATGCCTTAGACAATTTTTTTAACTCAACTTCTAGCTTGGGCACATTTGACCCCTACATATTTTATTTCACTTGCCTTTGAACAAATTTCACCTAGTTCTCCTTGAATGGTGCATCTAAGGGGGTGAGCTTTCATTTCTCCACAAACTTAGATAATTTCTCCACCCAACCTCCTCTCAAGGGTGCATGTGAGGGGTGATACTTTTGTTCTCTCCAACCTTAGATGAATTTCATGCCATCATCTCTCAACTTGGGCACATTCAAGGTGTTGAAATTCCATTTTCAATAATTGGACATATCTGAACACTTAGCCAACTTTTAGCTTGCTTGCCCTTATTTACTTTTTTTAGAAAGCTTTGAAGCCCTTGTGATTTCCATGAATTTTCCACTTTTGAAGACCCAATATTCACTTTCCCTAACTCTGATGACATGACCAACTTGCTGACCCCTGTTGTTTGCATGCACCTACTATTTTTAGTGACTTGCTAAAAATAGTAAGTGCTTAGAATGAGCTCAAATTTTATGAGTAGATTTCTTGAAAGATGTTGATCATGATGGGATACTCCTTCCGTGTGACTCTTGCTTTTTTCCCTACTTTTTAGAAAACCCTAATTTCTCTACATGTGCATCTATATGCGTCCATTTGATTATGTTCTCATTGCATGTTGTTCAACTCTAAAAGTTGAAGTTCCATTGACATCGTGCCTACCAAAAAATGGACCTGCCAAAAATAGTAAGTGCTTGAAAAAGTGATCAACCAACTATTGGACATGGTTGCATGCAATACTACCTAAGAGATCTCAAAAAAGCCAAAAAAATTATTTGCATGCAGGTACCTACTAAAAATAGAAATTCATTAGTTTGGATTGCATGTCATATCATCACAAAGCTCTTAGAAAACCCATAAAGACTATGTTGACAAGCATTGAAAAATCCTGCATGCAAACCCTAAAATTCACTCTCGAAGCCATAATTGCTAAAAATAGAAAGTTGTCTATTTGTGCTCAAAATTTGCAAGTGGGGAGTTCCAAGTCTTCTAAGCATAGCGTAGCAATCAGAATTTGAAAATCCCTAGAAAATAGGCCCAAAATTGGTACTTTCTAAAAATAGTAACTTGTCAAAATTCAATGAAAATTTAGTGGGAACATGTTTGAAGCCTTCTAACAGTAGTGCTAAGCTCAGATTGTAATTAGCCAACAAATTTGATCTCAAAATAGCCTAAATATTGTAAACACTAATCTATCAAAATGCCCTCAAGACTTAATCAAAATTCCAAACTAGGTCAAAGGATGTGTACATCAAAAAGATAGAACCAACCAAGAAATTGATGTAAAACCAAAGCCAAAAGATCGAACAAGGAAAAAATTTGGGGGGGTCTCCATATTGAATGGGGTGATATGTGAAAAGGTCACAATAGGACCCTTTTAATGAAATGAACTTAATGTGTACCTTATTTAAGTGTTTTTAATTGTTGTAACAAACTTCCACATTTATCTAGGGTCCTCTTAATTAATTGTGGTTAATTGGAATTTTTAATTTAAATTTAAACCTTATTTATGACACCTCCCAAAGATCTATCCCAACACCCACAATCCAAATTAAATAACAATTAATTGGGAAAAATTAAGATCCTAGAAATTGGTGCTAGGACCCATTTTCCCTAGGTGGAAAATGGGTCCTCCCTCTATAGGACCCTCCTTTATCTGTAGATTCTACATGGGTTTTTACACTTTTCTTTCCATCCCCTAAGGTTAGGTCTTGGAAAATTGAGCCAAGACCAATTCTCCCTAGGTGACAAATGGGCCCTCCCTTAATGAAGACCCCCCTTTTGAATTTCATTGTGGTGGGAATTTAATAATGTTTATCTCCAAAGTTGGTGTCAGCTTGAGTTGTTTGAATTTTGGGGCTGATCTCTTAATTTGGTATAAATAGGGGGTTAATTCACATTGTTTTTCCTTGAAATTTTATGAGAGATCCTAATACTTTGCAACAAAATTATATAGAAATTCAAGAGAAATCTCAAGGGCAATTAAAAGTAGATTATTAAGAGTTTATTACAAAAATTCAAGATCATATCATCATGTCAAGGGTTTGATGCATTTAGGCATGTTGTTGAGCTAAGATTGTGGGTGTAGCATTGAAAATCTACTTGGAAGCATTGTTCACATCTTATTCAAGGATCAAGATCTACATTCTTCATGGCCACTACATGTTAGATTGTAGATTTGCATTACAAGACAACATTGAAGGTATCATCAATTACATCATTTCATGTTTCATGCTTCAATTCCCTTATTTCATCAATTGGTTTAATTACCTACAAGGGGTTTGACTTAGGAAAACCCCTATTCACTAACAATCTACAAGTTTTTCTTCCCTTGAATGGTTTTTTTGTAGATTTACAAGT
>VDFB02161263.1:0-27491 GCA_007258455.2 Sequoia sempervirens | reverse complement strand
CTCCTGACAACTTGAGTTATGGATCTAAATCTGCAAAAAACACCTAGAAAACATAATTCAACTTGATTTGATAATGGGGGGTTTTCCTCAGTTGAAACCCTAATTTGATAATTAAACCTTGATAGAAATTATGAAATGTGCACAAAAACCCCTAGCCCTAAATGTGCCAAAGACTATGAAATCTAAAACATCATGCAATCCTATTCTAATATGCAAGAATATGTTGCAAGAATGGAAATTTAAAGATGAATGGCTCACTTTTGGTGATCTCTAATCACCCCAAATGAGCTCCAATGATGCTTGTACCTTCCTTAGGATGAATGTAGAGTGATAATGGAAGATGAAATCACTTAGGAAACAAGTCTAGTTAGGCTTGGTTTGATGGCTAGTTGCATCTCCCCAACCTAGAATCCATCATGATTTACTATAGACATCCATGATCAACTCTTGGCAATGCTAGATCTTGAAAGAAAGTGATCTTTAAGACTTATAAAAATTATTTAATGCTACTCCAATGCTTCAACTTTGCTTGCTTTTGGAATAAAAATTCTGTTGTAAAAGACTACTTTAAGATTCTCGATGCTTGTCTCTTGAAAAATGCTTGCTCAAAATTCTTAGAGTTGATAAAAATGGCTTAGAAACTTACTTTTATAGAAATTAACACCTAATTGACTGTTATTTAGATCTCAAAGGCCGACATCCACTAAAATTTTGAATTAAAAACTTCAATTTACAGCTTAGAATTAAAAAAGTCCCCAAATATGACTCATTCTCCACCCTTGGTGAATGGGTCCCACCTAAAGGGACTCATTTTCCCAAGGTGGTGAATGAGTCCCACCTTAGCTTTTTGAGGTGGTTTTTTAGGACTTTCGGGGATTTGAATGGTTTTATGGGATTTTTGAGTGAAATGGGCCTTGAGATCCAAAATAATCAATCTTAGGGGCCTAAAAATGATGATTTAAAGGATAATTAATGCAAGGGTACCCAAGATTGGTCCAAATTAGACCAAGGATTGTATAATCTCCAAGAAGGGAGTACAATTCTTGTGGTCACATCTAGCCCCCACTTTAGTGCCCATATGACTCTACGTGCATATGTAAGCTAAAGGACTCTAAATAGTACACTTTATCTCATAAAAGGATACTCATTCACAATATGGGAGAATGAAGTCACTAGTGTAGTTATCTATGAAATGACAATATTAGGAACCACATCCTGTAACACAAATTCATTAAGTTGTTGAAGAATCCTTTTTTCCTAACTTCTTTCGAGAAATTACGTTCGAGGGTAGATGTATGCCCTCGCTTGCTTCCGCTTGCTTTTTGGAGGTGGAATCAAGGTAGAAATCTAGCCACATAAAATAGGGTAAGTCATGTCAATGTAAGGAAAGAAAAGGTGTGGAAACACTTTCCTAATGCTAATTCTAAGAAGAGAATGCAGATATATGGTTCAATTTTGAATTATAGTTCATTAAAGATGCACATTTAGCAAGAAAACAAAATAGAAAAAATTTAACACAACCACAAAATGGAAACTATATTTAACATGGGAAAACCCTTATAAAAGAAAAACCCATCACACCAAAAAAAACCACTTTGTATTACAGTGAACAAAGTCCATATACAGAGTTATAGTTTGTTGCTTCCAAAGATGTCAATTCATAGTCTTAGTATAGGTAGCATTACAATTCCTGATCAATCTCATTTTATCTCATCAGACTCACAACACAACTCTCTCAACACTATTACAAGTCATTACACATTATAGAAATTTCCTTCTTGAGAGAATTACAATCAATTTGCATCACCAAACCCATGTAGAAAACATACCAATTCAATTCCCATTCATAATAGCAAACCAACCATCACTCAGTAGCTACCATATCGGGCCATGTCGAAGAGAAAAAATTTAATATCTCATAGATCTACTTGAGTCACATCGATACGTGCTTCTCATGGTACACTATCGACCAAATCCATTGACATATTAATGAGAGATTTTAGCTTTTCCCACCAATACACAAATGTCTCATCAATGTCCACTTTACTATTCCAAGTCTTTCACCTCATCAACAAGTCAAAGAGACATTGCGAAGTCATGGTGAACACCTGAAGTCACATTGACAAGAACGTTCAAGACTTATATTGGCATGTCAAAGAGAAATTTCACAATGTCTCGGTGAAGCATCCAGGTCTCTTTGATATGAAGCCTCATCGCGATGTCGAGGAGACATTGTCCAATGTCTCAATGATGGTGCAACCTACTACCAACAAGATAATCCATCAAATTTTCATAATGTCGAAGAGAAATCTCAGAAACTCCCTCCAAAGTGAGGTACTCTTGTCGACAATGTAAACAAGATGGCACAACAATGGATATCAATCTATTAAGAAGACAATGGGTGAAGTCTCACCAACCATGCAATTTCTCGTTGATGAAGAGCTACGTGAGACATTAAAACTTATTGGGCCATTGAAGAGACTATAAACAAAGTCCCTTCGACGGTATACTATGTTGTCGACAAAGAGAGTGAACACAATGCTACCATTGTCAAGCCAATAAGTTGAGATAGAGTTTCCAATAATCAAACGGAATTTACATGTTCCATGCCACATAATGATAGATGGTTGATGATTTTGGGAGAATAATCATGATTCCAACACAACAAATTGGATTGAAAACAAAGTTCTTGAGTGACCATTGTGTTGATTTGAATGAAATGCACTTTATAACCATAATATAGTAAAAACTCTAGTTTTAACTTACATAAGAGAAAAAAATGAAGTAAATTCTAAGTTATTTTATCATTTACATTGTTGTAGATTGAAAGTGATTGAAGAAGAGTGAAAGATTCCTAGTAGACGAGATTACATGCCTCTGAAACTGAATATGTTCTAGGACCAGGTGGCATGCAGTGAGCGTCATCATGAGGTGAGTTGATTCTTCTACCTTTTCTTTATCCTTACACAATTATTTTATGGTTTTTATTCATTTCTCTAGGTTAATTTAGGGCCTTGGAAAAAAATTTCACAAAGTGTCCCATTTTTTCACAAAGTGTCCCACTTTTTCACAAAGTATCCCACTTTTTCACAAAGTGTCCCACCTTTTTGCAAAGTGTCACACTTTTTCACAAAGTGTCTCACTTTTTCAGAAAGTGTCTTGTTTCTTCATGAAGTGTCCCAAAAGGGTTCTAAAGTATCTAGGGCCTTTAAGAAAGCACACTAAAGCAACTTTCGTACACTTTTATGATTGTTGATGTAAATATTGAAGATTTTAGATTACTTATAGAACATATTTTTTCTTTTTTGTTAAGTTCCCACTTGTTTGTGTCAGCATTTGGGCGGCAAGCAGATCAATATTCTTAGAGATTTAGCCCCCACTCTTTTAGTCGAGGATACAGAGTTGTTGCAAATTGTAGGACTATACTGGGCATACCTCATGTCCCCCATGAGGTACCATGATGTGATGCTAATGGTGCCAATAGAGCGTTAGAATGCTAATACATGTACATGTCATCTATCAACTGGCGAGATGACGATCACGCTAGAGGACATACATCACATACTTTGATTTCCCATTCGTGGTGAGCGAGTATGTTTTTGAGTGGAGCATACATTCCACGAAATGAAATATATCATGCAATATTTCCTTTGTATACTAGTACATGATGAGAGGGTGAGGGCATGGATTGATCTAGTGATGCTACTATATTCATGAGACCCATTGGTTAGATGGATTATGATGTTTAGAGTTGTACTAGTCATCCCAAATGGTCAAGGAGCACACCTAGAGGGAGGACTAATACACCTAATATGAGGGATGGTAGAGCACTATCTACAATATATGCATGGGGGTGTTGTATCCTAGCATACTTATATTATGATCTTGGACAATTTTTCTTTTAGGAGGTGGATAGTATGGTACAATGTATGCTTCTATAGGTCTGGTGCCTTGAACATATCACTTGTACCAAACCTACTGGCTTCCCATGTCCGACAACCTTGGAGTATCCTTGGGCCTTTAGCTATCCTCTATGATGGTTTTGGCAGCATGGTGATTTACACTTCTAGAAAGTGTGATTTGATTGAATGGAGGAGGACGAGATCCTTTAAAGACCTTATCATCTTGTGCCTTTGTGGCCAAACCACACTAAAAAAATGAGGAGATTATAGCTTGACACATTTTTATTGGAAAACACGATTACATAGTGTGTCCTTTCTACTACGATTGGGACATGCAATAGTTTGGACATATTAGCACCTAGGGCATGACCCTTCTTTAGGAGATTAGTGTGGAGTATCGAGAGACTTGGTGATTCTGTAAACTTCATTATAGAGGATGTAACTGTCCATAGTGACTCCAAGTACTCAGATATGCCTCTAGTCTTTGAGATGAATGATGTTAGTGCCATAGATGACTATGAGGAGTGGTGGACAGTATCATGACCTACTCCCGTGTTTCCAATCAAGGAATCAATAGGTGATGCAGGACCACTCCTGGATGAGGGAGATGAGGTAGAGGACATGGTTGAGGAGACGCGCTATAGGGCTATAGACATATTTACAAATGTCATATATAAGAAGTACAATGAGGATGTAGATCTTGATTGTGATGACCAGGACAAAGGAGAGGAGGAGGTTGCGAAGAGGAGGAGGAGGAACAATCCATGAGCAAGAGTGATGAGGTAGCAAATGAGGATCCAACAAGGCATGAGACTAGGGAGAGCCCTCTACCATTTGTATGACTAGATCATGAGCAGTGGCTACATAGTAGGCACCAATACCCACAGTCATGGAGAGGCTAGCACATACTCCATGCCCCTTGTACGCGATGAGGTTGATTTCAGATAGCCTACCAAAGATATAGGTGATGATATTTTTTTCATTGTTATGCTTTATATAATACATGAGGTGTACTAATTATTTATTGTTTCTATCTTGCAGTATATGTGAGAGAATTTTAGGATTTGTATCGATAAGTGTTTGTAGATATAGTTTCCCCATCAATCGACAAGGATGCCACAAACTCAAACTATGTGCCCCCACCCATTGTGGATTAGGATTCAGAGTCATTGAAGCCATATGTTAGACTATGGGTAGCGTATGAGAGTTTAAGGAGGCCACAAAGCTGATGCTACCCCAAAGAAAAAATCATCCCACATCCTAATAGAGTTTGATAGAATAGAGACAGAGGTAGCCAAGCTACAGGCGAAGAGAGATCAAATAGCAGGAGCACACTGGGAGGCCCTCAGACAAATACAGAGCTTAGAGTTTTCTCTCAATACATTTAGTGGATCATGATAATGATTGCACAACATTGTCTCCCAACAGAATGCCACTAGAAAAATGTGACCAACAGGTCCTGAGGGATCTAGTAGTCACATGCCTCAGTAATATTGTATATATTGATGACATGTACACAAAACTATGATATATATATGAGAACTTGATGTTTTATTATTTATGTTTATGTGTTTGGATGTTAATTGGAAATGTGATTAATTAAATAACCTTTTTAAGATTATTTAATGAATGCTTCCATTATTTAACATGCTTTATGTGATCTAACAACTTATTACCATTTCTCTTAGATGCAACATTGTGATTAAGTATGTTGTGCTAAATTAAATGCACCTATGATCTAATTAACGACCATTAAATGCATATAAGGATCCAATCTAACATAACATGTGAGATGAACTTGAATAGCATGAAACCTAAAGTAATTACATAAAAATTAATTAGATAATCACTTTAGTGTTTAAGAAACACACATAACTGTTTGTCAAGAACAAAGCAATACAAAAGCATGTGGAATATAATCTAGTAGCTCTAACAACACTACTTTATCATTCATAATATTCAAGGGAATTAGAAATAATATTGGTGTAGATGCACAACATTGATAGGTTCTTTGAGGGGTGTGCCATCTAGTTAACTTAATGTGTATGCACTAAACCCAAAACTTTCATCAATTAAATGTAAGGTCATAACCAATTAGGTCTAAACTTCCATTTTTCATTTGGGTCGATATTGAGGTTGCGTTTATTTTTAGATAAGACTAGGTCACCCTTGTTGAATATGTGAGGGATGACATTGTCATTGTAAATTATTTTTCTTCTTTTACAGCAAGCCTTAAGATGCTCAAGAGCGTTGATGCACTATTCATCAAGCATTTCAAGTTGACGCAATTGTTGTTCTTTATAGTTCTTGTCATCAATAAGTCCCTGAAGAGCTATACTTAATGTAGGAGTCTCTAACTCTAAGGACATTATTGACTCACTCCCATAGGTAAGATTATAAGATGCAATTCTTGTAGATGATTTGACACTTGTGCCATAGGCCCATAGTGCATATTGTAATTACATGTGCCAATCCTTATGATTCTTGTTAACGGTTTTCTTTAGGATTTGTTTTATATTCTTATTAGTTGATTCAACTTGATCATTATATTGTGGGTAGTAAGGTGTCAAAAAGTGATGTTGTATGTTAAATGTTTCTATGAATCTCTTCACATCATCATTCTTAAATGGTGTGCCATTATCAGAGACTAACATGGAAGGAAGTCCAAAGTGAGTAATAATGTGTTCCAATATGAAATGACATATCCCATTAGCTATTGTTGATCGAAGGGGAATTTATTCTACCTATTTTGTGAAATAATTTGTTTTGGTGATGATAAATGTATGCCTAGTGGAAGAAGGGAGTGATATTTTTCCTATTATGCCTAGCCCCCAAGCCACAAAGGGCCATATCAGGATTTGAGCTTAAAATTCATAAGCAGAAGCATGGATTAGATTGTTATGCTCTTGACATTTGTGGCATTTTTTTGATCTATTCAAAGCAATCTTGTTCCATGTGTCTCCAATAATATCCAATGTGGATAAGTTTTTGAACTAATGTTTTTCCTCCAAAATGGATACCACAAGCACCTGTATGAGCTTGTTCAAGTGTTGTGGGTATCTCGTATTATTTTAGGAATCTAAGTAAGAGACCATGGAATGATCTTTGATACAACACATTAGTGAGAATTATATTCTTAGATGCAAGCTTTCACAAGTGAGCTTAGATGTTCTTGGTTGTTGGCTCGAGAAAGGTACCATCTTTCAAATAGTTAAATATTGTATCATATGACTCACTCAAGTCTTCCTTGGTTGTTGCTAACACTTATTTTGATTTATCATTGATCGAACATTTCATGATTGGGTGAATAGTAAATGTGAAATCCTTTGAATGATCTTGAGGGGAGATAAGGGAAGCTACACTTTCCATTACACCTGCATGTCAATTATCTTTTTTATGGGATATTATCAATGGTAAATGATTCAAACTTCTCTAACAAGTTCATTATGAGATCCTTGTATTTTGATAATTTTTCATGCTTTGCTTGATATATCCCATTTATTTGTTTGATTACTAATTGTGAATCACCAAAGATCTAAATGTATTTTATGCCCAAGATTAAAGCAACACGCAGCCCGATGAGCAACACTTTGTACTCAACAATGTGGCTTGTACATAGGAAGTTTAACCGATATGATAAAGAAATAGGCTTTCCTGCAAGCAGAATTATTATAACCTTAGTGTTAGAGCCTATTCTACACTTATATCCAGCAAAGTATAACTCCCATGTATTAGCTTCAATTTTCAACACATTATCATCAAGAAAAGTTTCATTACTAGGTAATGTTAGAGGAGAAGGAGCATCAACCAATTGGTTGGTCAAGGCTTGACCCTTAGTTGCTTCTTGTGAAAGAAACTTCAAGTCAAACTCAATCAACAACATTACCCATTTATCTAGACATCTTGATAAGTCTAATTTTTTGAAAAGATGTTTGAGAGGGTCAAATTTTTTCATCACTTGTATTTGGGTATGTGCAGGATCATCATGAAAAAAATAGGCCCTTAAGTGGCAAAAAATTAAGAAAAACTAGAGTTAGGAAACTTGACATAAAAATTTGAATAAGTTATCTATATTATTTCGCAAATATGTTAGAATAGAATCTGTAGTAAATTAAATGTAGTTTCTAAACTACTAGGTTTGTTTAAAATAAAAAATCTATTTGGTGAAAATTTGAAATTTCAATGCAGTGGTACTTAAATTTCAGGGAAAAAATAAGAAGTAGGTGTCTATCTGACCACCCTAACCATAATAAAATGATAATATTTTTTTTATAAGATTTTAGATATAAGTAGAAGAATCATGCCTCGATGTGATGCATATTTTTTGTAATTTTTTTCCAAGTAAATAATTAATTATGAATTTTTTATTACAACTTTTTAAAAAGTATAAAAACTCGTATGTCTAACCACCTTAACTTGGTCAAAACTTCATGAAATTCAATTTTTATTTTTTTAATCCTATAGCATGCAAAGCATAGAAAGTTATGCATGTCTTGGATTCAAAAACTGTGATACCTTTTGAAAGCTATAGATGTTTTCAATCAGTCTATCAATCAAGACTTTAGTCATCATTTGAATAGAAAATGAATAATAAGTACTTATTAAATTCAAAGTAAAGCATAATTTATATCTATGGAAAGTTGAGAATCTCCTTTAAAAACCCTTTTTGTTTCACCAATTTTGGGTAAAAAAATAGTTGTCAGACACATACCCATCATATTGCCACTTTTTGGCCCATCATGATCCTACACATTCCCATTTCTGCATTCGGTAAATAATGTGACAACTTACTAGTAGCAAATACAAGGTTCAAACATTGTTTTTCTATTGATGTGTATCATTTCTCATAATTAATGAAGGTTCTACTGATGTAATAAACATGATGCTCTTTTCCATTTTCATCTTTTTGAGTCAACAATGCTGCGAGAGCATGGGCTGATGTGGCTATATAAAAGATTAACAGTTTTTTTTCATAGTGGGTTGTAAAACGGTTGGAGTTGCAAGGTATTCCTTCAAACTCTCAAAATACTATTTACAATATTAATTCCATTCAAAGTGTCCATCCTTTTTGAGAAGATGTGTAAATGGTAATCTTTGATCAGTTAAAGATTCCACAAAATGACAGATAACTTGAAGTCTTCCTTGTAACATGTGCAATTGAGAACTATTTTTAGGAGGTTCCATGTTCATTATAGCATCAATTTTCTTTGTGACTACCTCAATTCCTTGTGAGATATGATAAAACCTAAAATTTTCCTACTATCTACACTGAAGACACTTTTTTTAGATTCAATCTCATTTTGTATTTTCACATCCACTCAAATATTTTCTAAAGGACATTCACATTGTCTTGTCTTGTTAGCTATTTGGCTAGAATGTAATTAACATAATCTTCCAAAATATTAATATGTATGTAATCATGGAATATCAGTGTCATAGCTTGTTGATAGGTTTCACCCGCATTGTTTAATCCAAAAGGCATCATACCCCAACAATTTTTTTTCCAAACCATTGTGAACGTTTTACCTTATATTGATCTTGAGGGTTCATGAATATTTGATTGTATCTAGAAAATCCATCCATGAATGAAAATAAAGCATGGCCCATAGTTGAATCCACTATCATATCTATATTAGGATGGGGAAAGTTATCTTTTAAAGATGATTTATTTAAACCACATATATTTGTGCACATCCTAATATGATTGTCAGGTTTTGCAACTATGATAATGTTTGAGAAATAATGAGAATAATCTATAGGTCATATGAAACCAACATCAAGGAATTTTTCAATTTCACCCTTGACAAGCAAGGATATCTTAGGATTCATCTTTTGTATCTTTTGTCAAATGAGCTTAGAAATTTCAAAAAGGACAATGTTGTGTGTCACTATCTTCAGATCGATTCCTGGCATATCTAAATATTTCCAAGCAAATTTTTTGGGAAATTCATGGAGCAAGGTTGTAGTATCCTCTTTTTATCCATCATCAAGGAACTTACCTATCTTAATGACTTTCTCTTTATCCTCTATGTCCATTGGTATATCAATTGTATCTCCTAACTTTAGGAAGTACATTTTTTACTTTAGAAATCCAGTGTTGTATTGTTCTGTACTTATGTCTTTCTTATTACTTTTACTTTATGCATCTTTTTGCTTGGTGCTAATCATAGCACATGTAACCTTTTTCTTTTGAGGAGTAGAAGTTGACTTGTCCGAAAATCCTAACATTTGTTTCAAGGCTTCACCATTTTCAAAGAATTCCCATGATGGTGGTAAGTCCATATCAAGCAATTTAGGATGCTCCATAGTGAGATTTTTTTGGCTTGCACATGGTAGTGTTGATGTTTAATGATGGCCTCTTGTTTTCTTTTGTTTTCTTAGAATGACAATACCCAAAACCATTATTTGTATCTTACGTTTTAGGCTCTATATGAACCCAAATTCCTTGTTCTTTCTTTCCACATCCTTTACCACTATAACCCAATTGTTTCAAAGGTTGATAACCTCTCCCATAATTTTTTTCCATTTCTTTTGGGTTTAGTGGTTGTTGATAATATATCTCATCAAAGTTAGTTGTGTAACTTGTATTTTCTTCTAGAGTAGATGATTTGGATGCTTCAGAATTTTCTTCCAAGTTTTTAGTTGACATGACCTTTCATTTCTTTTGTTCTCATCTTCTTTTGTTGTGATTACATATTCTCCCATAAACAAAGGTGTGAACTTCAAGGAATGCCAATCATCATCCAATAATTTTGACACTATTTATTCTTCTTGCTTGTCAACCTCTATAAGTTCTATGTTGGATGTTGGAATTAATGTGCTTAAAGGACTTGTCAATTCTTTTTCAACTTAGTTTAGCAACTTTCAGGCTCGGGGTCTATTTCAACTTGGTATACCTTGTTGTTATAGACACATTTCATGTTATGGTGAAAGGTCAAAGGCACCACATGCATATCATGAATCCATGGTCTTCCCGAAAGAAGATTGTATGAAAATTCATGAGGCATAGCATGAATAAGAGTTTGTAAGGTAGCCTTTCCAATTGTAATAGGTAAATTAATCACACCAATAGTTGCTTTCCTACATTGTCAAAACCTCTAATCAATAAGCATTCATGTTTGATTTTTGATTTGTCTACACACAATCTATCTAAGAGTTTCACACTACACACATTAAGGGTTGAGCCATTATCAACAAGGGTCCTTTTGATGCCTATTATATTGAATTGGGATATTATCATAAAGGCCTCATTTTTCTTTCTCAATTCCAAGGGAGGGAGTTGATTTCTATAAAAGATGATGTCTAGATTAACTATATTCATTCCTTGTATTAGAGTTACCACATCATTTGTATTCATATTAGGAGGAACTACTCCTTGTTGTAAGGTTGGTTGAAACATAGTGTGATAGTTAGGTGAATTATGAATGAGGTACCATAGGGATATTTTTGCAGGAGTATTCTTAAGTTGTTCAACAAGATCATAATCCTTCCCACTATTTGAAGGAAAGAAAGGAGCACTAGGCAATATGGGATTAGGCAAAGGTAAGGTTTTCGAGGTTTTTTGTAGTGGTTGTGGATTATTCCTAGTGTTATATGTATGAGCAATGGTATTATGACTCAGTTGCTGCAAGACATTATTCTTAGGTGGATAAAGGATAAACTTAGGCTTGTTTTTAGGTTGGGTTTTGTATGAAGGTGAAAAAAGGATGTTTTGAGCTTGAATCACATTAACTTCTCTTTGCTTCTTTTTCTCATAACAAGCCTTAGTGGATGAACCTTGGTGGGGGAAGTGTTCAAGGGCTTCATCTAACATGTCAAGGTCATCACTACTAAAAGGATTTGGTTTATTACTAAGTTGAGGTTGGATGACATTTACTTCTCTTTGTATAGGTTTGTTTGAACAAGCCTTAGTGGATGAACCTTGCGAGGTGAATTCCTCAAGGGATTCATCTAACATATCAAAGGCATCATGACTTAAAGGCTTGAAGGTTAAGCTAAAAATGGGTTTTAATATGCTTAAGTAACTATACATCTATGCTTTTTTAAGTTTAATTTTTTTAGTTTTGCTTTCTAATCTATGTCTAATGTAGTCTAATCTAAATGAGCAGCATTGAAAATGAAAATTGCAAAAAGGCTACTTCTATCCACAATTATAATGAATGTAAAAGATGCTATTTCTAATTATTGCAGTATAAAATAAAGCAACTTAAAAGAAATAGAATAGTAATGAGAGAAAACAAAAGCTTTAAAACTAGAAATTTAACTCTGTAAACAATAGTGCAAAATTTGCACTAAGATTGATTCACCCAAGGTGGTAAATGAGTCCTAGTAGGGATTTTTTTCAAAAATTTCTTAAAATTTTGATTGCATTTTATGTTTTCTATGTTATATGATGTAAGTCTAAGATGTAAATACAATTTTTTGATAATTTTGAATGAAATTAAATGCAATAATGCAAGATAAGTGATTTTTTCACTAATTCAAATTTTCAAACTCTAGAATGTCAATTAACCAATGCAAATCCTAATGGAAAATTAAATGAAAACTAAATCTATGATGCAAATGAACTCCAAATCAAAATTCAATGTCCTAAATGTAGGTCCACCAAGATGGAACTTATGAAAAAAATGATTGATTTGATGGTGGATTGATTCACACCCACTTTTCAAAGAGGTTCCACACAAGGATAACCCTAGAGATCTCAAGGTAAAGGAGATAGAAATCTTGCAATATGGCTATCCTAGGGATTGAATGATTTTAATGAGGGGTTCACCACCAAGTTTGGACTTGGAAAAGACAATGCAATGAAATTTGTAAGAAAAATCCCTAATTCGATACAATAAACTAGAAAATTCCTTAGAAATGTGAATAAAACAAAATAGAAAAGTAAAGATGTAAATGATGTGCACTAGGAAACCTTAATGTGACTAGAAATAGCTTTGAAATTCTAAAAATTTTGAATTTTTGAGTAACTAGGAATCATTTTCCAATCTGCGTGAATCAATCCCAAATCTGGGTTTTTGCATAGGAGCCTGTTTCAGGAAAAAGGTATCAAAATCTACAAACTGATATGAAAAACAACTATATTGGGAATCATTCACCACTCTTGGTGAATTATTCTCATTCCACTTTTCCAAAAATTGAGAGCTTTGATCTACACTCCAACACCTATCCTTTCCTTCCAACTTGAGTTCCAGATCTGAATCTACGAAAAACACCTACAAAATAGAATTCAACTTGATTTTCTAATGGGGGTTTTTCTCAATCAAACCCCTAATTTGGTAATTAAACCTTGATAGAAATAATTAAATGTGCATGAAACACCCTAACCTTAAATGTGTCAAAAACTAGGAAATATGAAACACGATGCAGTCCTATTCTAATGTGCAAGAATATGTTGCAAGAATGGAAATGTAAAGATGAATGACTCACTTGTGGTGATCTCTAATCACCCAAAATGAGCTCCAATTATACTTGTACCTTCCTTAGGCTGAATGTAGAGTGATAATGGAAGATAGAATCACTTAGGAAACAAGTCCTTAGATTTGACTTGATGGCTAGTTGCATCTCCCCACCTAGAATCCATCATGATTCACCATAGATATCCATGGTCAACCCTTGAAAATGCTAGATCATGAATAAAAGTGAGCTTGAAGACGTGCAAAAATTCTTTAATGTTGAGGTATGTCAAGGATAATAATGGAAAAAATAGGTCTCTAAAAGGAAAAAAAAAATTTAGAAAAATTAGAGCTTTCTTAAAAATTTGAATAAGCTATCTATATTATTTCAAAAAATATGTAAGAATAGAATTTTTAGCAAATTGAATATAGTTTCTAAACTAATATGGTTTTAAAAACATATATTCAGGAATTTGAAATTTCAATACAGAGTACTTAACAAATTTTAGGGAAAAATAAGTAGGTGTCTATCCTGGACTTCTTACCACAATAAAATGACAATATTTTTATGTCATTTTAGATATAAGTAGAGGATCTTTTGTAATTTTTCCAAGTAAATACCACTAGAATTTTATTACAAATTTTTAAAAAATATAAAAACTTGTGGCTGTCTCCAATTCACCTTTAACTTAGTCAAAACTTCATGAAATCTTACTTTTTCTTTTAACTTCCATAAGATGTGAAGTTTTATAGAATATGGCACATGTTTTGGATTCAAAAATATGTGATACCATTTGAAAAGCTATAGATGTTTTTCAATCAACGATTAATCACTGAAGACTTTAGTCAGAATTTGAATAGAAAAAAAATTACTATTAAATTCAAAGTAAAGCATAATTTATATCAGAGAACTTGAGAATCTTCTTTAAAAACCCTTTCATTCTCTAATCAATTTTGGGTAAAAATAAATAATAGCCACATACCCATCATATTGCCACTTTTGGCCCATCATGATCCTACACATGCCCATTGTTTCAATGCTTCAACTTTGCTTGCTTTTGGAATTAGGATGCTCTTGTGAGAGATTTCTTGAAGATTCTTGATGTTTATCTCTTGAAAAATGCTTGCTCAAAATGCTTAGAGTTGATAAAAATGACTTATAAACTTTCTTTTATAGGCATTAACACCTAATTAACCGTTATTTAGATCTTAGAGGTCGACATCCACCAAAAATCTTTTGTGCTAAGAACTTGAATTTCCTCAGAATCGTAGGGTAATTTCTAAGGATTATATTAGGATCAACTCAATTCAATATAAAAGACAAAAAATTCAAAGATCTATCAAGTACAAAGGAAATTAAGCAATAAAATGGTTAAAACGTAAATCAGATTTTCCATGTATTTCTCATTTCCTCCATAGCACCTCTTGCTTGCTGGATGATATTGTGCCCTCAGATTCGTTATGCGAGCAATCTGCAAATGTCTAAGACCTTCAACAAGCTTTGAAGGATTTATGTAATGTCTAAATGCCTATGACTATGACAATGTCTATGAAAATAATGACTTCTAATGCCAAATGACTATAATGACTATTAATTAAAAATGAAGTTGTCCGATCCCGAAATTATGAGCAAAATTGTCTTTTATAGAAAGCACAATTTTGAGTGGACGGATGAAATTGAATTCTAAGAAAGACCTAGAACGAGAGGTCCGATTAAATATGAGAATCCCTTTAATCGTGGTTAGGCAAAATCCTTTAATCGAACGGGTCAGAATAATATCCTATATAATCAGATCGATTTATGGAGAATAAAACGAGGAAATTAATTAAAGAAATAAAGATTTTCAAAACTACAAACATAAGATTGCCCGACGTAAGATTCAAAAATAAAGAAGATAAGACTTAGACCTAAGATCAGATTTGGAAAATCAAGAATCTACCCGGCCATTTGATTTTAGAGATTATTACCAATTTGAACTCAAATTAATTCCAATTATGGATTTTGAGAGATAATAAATAATCTTTTCAGATTATTTATCCAAAAGGACTGATAGTTAAGATTGTGATGACATTTTAAATAATTGATTTATTTAAAATGAGAGGAATATTAAATTGACAATTAAATAATTAAATTTAATTATTTAACTTAGAAGATAAGACTAATTAATTAAATAAATTAATCAATTTATTTAATTAAGAGGATTAGTGACATATTAAATAAATAAATGTAATTCATTTATTTACAATCAAGAAGAAATATTTGATAAGGGAAATTAAATAAATTAAGAAATTTATTTAATTAAGGAAGACTTAGACAATTATCGATGTATTTAATAAATAAATAGAATTTATTTTATTTAATAATCATGAAGAATAGAAGAATGATGAATTCACTCAAACAATTATGAATTATTTAATCAATAGTCAAATGTGGACTAAATTTCCACATAATTAAATGTATTAATCTATGTTAGGACGAAGTGGTAAAATAGAAGCTTGCGTGCCTAGGTCATTTTTTAGGTGTCTACATTTTGCCCCTCTTTGTCATAATGTAGCATGTCGCATTGTGACAAAGAAAATAAGTCAAAAATATGCCCTAGTGCAAAATAAGATGAGGAAGAATGACGAGGAGGGTTGTGGTATGCCCCCTCGAGAGGACAGACGGGTTCGAAGAACATGGGTGTGCTCTCGAAATTGGTTAGGAGACTAGAATATGAAGAGACGAAGAAATTTTAGTGCAAAAGACATGAATGCAATGCCTATATGAGATGGGTGAGAGAAGATGACAAGACTAAAGAAGATGCATGTTAGTTCCTAGACCAAATCCTTCAAAACATTGCCATAGGACTAATATTTATTGCTCTTAATCATCATTGGGCAGTAAAAATGACACAAATGGACAACAAACACCATGATATGACGTAGACCAAGGTGTGCAAAGTCATCCACTTGAAAAATAGACAGTCACAGACAAGGAATGTCCTAATTCATACTAAGGGTCATGTTGCCCCAGTCTTTTTTGTCAAGACAATCCACAGACAGCAGTCAAAGAAAATAAAATAGGTCAGGAGACGTCATTGCACCTCTAAATCCTTCATGGGATATCCTCGAGGTAGCTAGTAACATGACCAAAAGATAAGACAATTAAAATATAAGACAAAATAGCCAAGATAGTCAAAGGATAAGACAAGATACCCTCGTGAAGATTACCGTACCATTTTATTTTGTTTGCCAATGTTTGTTTGCCAAAGATTGAATTCCTTGTCGTACTACTTTGACAATTTAAGAGTTTTGCCAATTTGACTTGTTGATACCACAGGCCTATTATCAAGAAGAACACATCCTGAAAAAGGAAAGGACATTTTGACGAGGTCCAACTCAAAGAAGGACACATCTTGAAGAGGACCAAAGAGTGATGAGACTGACATTGTTTTGAGTAATATGTTTTGGCAAGTTGATTTTGATGTTTAATTGTGAGCGATTGATTGAATTGGCGTTGTCCAATTTTGACCACCTTTGATACTTGACGCTTTCAAATGACTCTGCCTGGTGGTCCGATTTTGATCATTCCGACTTATCTGATTAATGTGATGATTTCAGACAAATGCCATGATTTTATTTAACTAACCTAAAGGATCGACCTATCGTCTCTGGACTCATCGACCGCTGGCCTTTACTTAATGAGAAATGCGCAGAATGAAATTCGGCTAATGACATGGATCAAATCGTATTACGACTGACTCTGAATTGTTTTGTGGATTTGACATTGATTTGATATTTTTGTGTTTTTCTTCGTGATGTTTTATGATTTTTAGGTCTTCTTCGTGACATTTTATGATGTTTTTGGTCTTTCTTCAGGACATTTTATGATTTTTTTGTCTTTTTCCAGGACATTTTATGATGTTTTTGGTCTTTCTTTAGGACATTTTATGATGTTTTTGTCTTTTTGTCATTTTATGATTTTTTTGGATTTTGATGTTTAAGAGGATCGTGACAAATGCATATGACTGATGCCTACACATGAGAATCTAAGGAAAAACATGATTGTGCCCCTAGTCAAGATGAATATCAATTGACAGGTGATGACAACGTTATTTGACGTGGGAAGGACGCATCCCGAAACAACGTGAGGACAACGACGATAATGTGACGAAAGTATCGAGGTCTACAGCCAGGCCAGGAACACAGTTAAGTAAAATTTTGGATAATGTGCTTGTATGGATTAGACTCGTTGCATTTGGAATGACTTGGTTAGGGCTAGATGGGATGATGGAGTTTCCTTAGACCGTTTGACAAGGGAAATCCAAGATAGGTGACAAGCATAAAGGACAAAAGGTGGCCTTAGTAAAGGACAAGAGACATGAGACTAAGGGAATGTCATATGGTTTTCAAGGACTATGTCATATAAGGACAATAAAACTATGACAGTCAATGAAATGATGTTTCATGAATCGTGTATGACCGAAGGGTAGACATGTCAAGATTTTTCTCAAAGCATGATTTATGTGTGCCAGTTTTATGTCAAAACCAAGGTAGGTGGGAAAATGGACGGAAATGATAGGGCTTAGATGGATGTCAATGTCATGAGGAAGGCATGGGAAATGAGATGACTTGCCCTCAAATGTAAGAGTCCACATAGACGATTTATTTTATACATGACGCTTGTTTGCCAGGTTTTCATCATGGTACTTATCCAAGGCGTCTGTTTTCCTTTGAGTTTTCACCATTGGATGAAATTTTTGTCTTTACTATTTTTTTGAATTTTTGATTTTTTTGGTGTCACCAAGACGCCTGTTTGCCAGGTTTTCATTAGGGTGATGATTTTTTGATTTTTGATTTTTTTTGTATTTCTATTTTTTTGGATAGCCTGGATGCTTTAGATAACCACTAACTATTATGAATCCACTGACGGTGCCGATGTAGAGATTGGTGCCATGATATGTAAAAAATGACCTTGCTGAAGGAGTTGTCTTGTCAGGATCGTAGCACTTGTATACAACTAATCGATGTCATTGTGATCCTTTATGATACTAGAATTGGCCTTATCAAAATATGCACATCGTAATAGAGTGCCATGAGAGTCCTTGTGGTAAAGAGTTGCTACCATGATGTGACGAATTTGTGACGTAGGATTTTTGGACTTTAGGTGAAATGTAGGATTATGACAAATGATGGTAGACGTGGAAAGGTTGTTTGGACGTTTGGATAAATGAATTTTTATTTTCCAAACTTAGGATGGTGTATGACGGATTTTGGAGGGATGGAATTTGGAACCAACACTTTTATATGCCTTGATTGATGACCATTTTGAAGGAGGTGGACATGTGTTATATGTGGGAGTCCTCTTGTCTTGTGGCTCCACATTGTGATTGACTTTTGTATTTGACTTGATGTCTTTGTTTGATCCATCTCTCTTTGGGATCCATTTTAATTTCATTTTTCCACTTGTCCTTTTGTTTGATTCAATGGCCTTTGACATTTGATTTTGATCTTTTGACTTGTAATACTTTTGTTTTTGTTGGTCCCAAAGGGGAGGTTGATTCATGATAGAATGACAGGTGTTGGCAGCAATCTTATGTCAAGGATTTCTCATGGACTCCATTTTGACATTTGTATCTGACAAGGTTTCCCCCAATATCGAGGAGGTACCACTAACATCGTTTGATTTGTTGTTTGAGGAATATCCAAGACCTTGATTTCTGTAATTTGCCTAAAGCTGTATTGGTTCCAGAATGCCTTGCTCGTGTATGCCTAGTCCTCTGCCTTGATATTGCATGCTTTGACAAATTTTGTTAGTGATGGGGTATTTTTTGTTTTGAAAGCAAGATGTTAACCCATCATTAGGTATGTGGATACTGTCACTTG
Source organism: Sequoia sempervirens (assembly GCA_007258455.2). Classification (NCBI taxonomy): domain Eukaryota; kingdom Viridiplantae; phylum Streptophyta; class Pinopsida; order Cupressales; family Cupressaceae; genus Sequoia; species Sequoia sempervirens. Next base: position 8,326 of record VDFB02161263.1, on the reverse strand, counting down.
TAATATTTTCATCTGCAAGAAAGCCTGCTCTAACAAAGATAGATGACCCTAGTTGATAAAGTGTCTTAGCTTCATTATCATGTTGGACATATTCCTGACTGATATCTTTGGTCTGATCGTGTGACATGTCAGGTTCAGATGATTCTGTTGGTGCTTCCAAGATAATGTTGAAGCCATCATTATTTTTAGTGTCATAGAGTCCAATGATTTTAGCTATAGCTTGATCATATGCAAGCATGTCCCTAGTGGAAGATTCTTGTTCTGGAGGAATATCATTTATGTGTCCCATGAAGGCAAGTGTCTCATCGTGGGAAGTGTCAATAGTCGCGGCCTTTATAGGGTCAGCAAGTGTTTGATCATGAATGGCATAAAGGTCAAGGTGTGGATCATTTTGGATTTCTTTGTCCATGGCAGGGTCTTGGTCCAAGATGGGGTTGTCATGGATTTGGATTTCTTGGTCAATGGCAGGGTCTTGGTCAAAGATGGGGTTGTCAAAAATAGGGTCATGGGATAGACTACCTTGTTCTTGACATGAGGGTGACGTTATAATGTCATGCTTTGGGCTTTCATTTTGACATGTATCCTCAAGTTTATTAAATGGGATTTGACTTTAGACTATGATAGAATTTTCATGACTAGATGTGGCTTGTGAGGGGGTGACTTGAAAATGATTAATGGATGAAGGACTAGGATAGGACATGGAAATTTGGACTGGACTAGTATATGAAGGACTACGATAGGACATGGGGACTTGGACTGGACTAGCATGTGACAGACAAAGATAGGACATGGAGTCTTGGACTAGATATGTCATGGAGTCTTGGACTGGATTAACTATTGAAGGACAAGGATATGACATGGAGACTTCGACTAGATTGGTGTAAGGTTGATTGAAAGAGGACATGGAGACTTGGATTGGATCGGTATGGTATGATGTGGGGACTTGACATGAGTTGGTAGATGATTGATAAGAGATGTAGACTTGGATGGAATTAATAGGTGAAGGATTAGAATATGACATGGAGGTTTGGAATGGACTATTAGACAATTGGCTTCCCTTGTCAAGGTTAGGATAAGGGTGATAAGTGGATGTTTGTTGTGAATTAATGGCAGGATTTGTGTCAAGTGACTGTTGATTGTGAGGGTAGACAGATGGTGGAAAATTATTTATGTCAAAGTCTTGTGGTAACTTAGCCCCTTTGTCCAAAAGCATGGCTAGGTACCTTTGAGGGTCACGTAAGACTGATTTTTTTACAAAGGAGAATATATCAGGATTTTGCGCTGCAGCTTCTATGTCTTTGAAATATACTTGTCTATTTTGGTCTCTTTGTATGAATGGTTCAAAAATGTTTTTTGATGAAGATTGCATGTTCATGTTATGAAATGGATCAAAAAAGGTCCAATGTTTGACTTGGTTGTTTCTAGATGTTTGACCTTTGTTTGGTTTATTTCTGTATCTAGAAAACACTTGCAAGTACGATATTTTGATTGTAAGCAAGCACACATCAGATAAGTACAATCCTAGGTTAGGCCAGGACAATATTCGCTAGATTCCACTTGGGTTTCCCCAACTGCATATCTGTAGCGTGTGAATTCAGAATCTTGGCTGCACGAGCTCCCCCTTACAGTGCACTCTCTTCTCATGCCAACCAAGCTTCCAACCCTCATGAAACTCCCATGGCGAGCTAATCACATCTACTACAAACTACAAAAGTGTGGATGCCTTCACACCGACCGGTGTTGCGCTAGCAAATAGAAGGATTTTAGCTTACTACACAAAAGTTTTTAGTTCAGGACCCCCGTTCGAGTGGCCATACATGGGGTAAGAGATTAATCACCATTAAGGTGGCACTCCAGCCTAAAGAGGTTAAGCTCAACAGGGTTTAAGGGAGTACAACTCTGTCCGTATGACACATCCACACAAGCAACCTTAGATTTTCCCTTAAGGTTTACATTTATATACCAGTCATGGGTAGCTTGGCTTTAGCTCCGTTGCCGGTTTGAGTCGCATTGGGGTGATGAAATCCCCAGGCAAGCCCAATTTCTAGAGTTGGTAACCATATCTCTTACACCCAAGATCGCCCGAAAGTGCGAGGGGAGAGGATACTCCGATATACCAAGCCAGGGTAATAACAAATAAAAATGGGTCTGGTTTTCTAATCACTAGGTTTTCACCAAGTGAGAGCATACTCACCTACCATTTTGCAAACACATTCAGACATAGAAAACAAAGGTTCGTTTTAAATTGCACCAAAATAAAATGTGTACTATACTAATAAAAAAGCAAGCACATTATTTTGATGTTTGCTCTTTGAAAATCAAACCTACAAGACAATACGTGAGTAGTTTTAGTATTTGTCTTCAACTCACGAAAAGTAATCGCCAACAAGCTGCAAACCTTGATTAGTAACAAATAAATAAATAAAAAACATTAATGACAGCAGCAAATTAAAACAGTGATAACTTGCTCAAAACTTAACAAAATTTTAAGTGGTAGATATCCATGGAAAGTTAAATGATAGACCTTCAAAATCCATAAAAAATTTTCCACAATTCTGCACAAAAAAAAAGTTATAGACAAAAGAAAAACGTGGGTTTTAAAAGCTAAATTAAAAAATAGTGAATAGTAAAATAGCCATAACTTTCTCAAATCATAATAAAATTTCAAACCGTTTGAAGGTATGGAAAGCTAAGACCAAGATATACAAAACCCAGAAAAAAATTTAAATGATTCTAGTCGCCCATTTTTCTATGCTTAAAAGAAGGTGACGGGATTTTGTATGACTTCTTGGCTGTAACCTGCAAAACAGTTAAAGCAAAAAAGAAAAACACACAAATATTTCTATAAAACGTCGGGTTCACCAATATAACTGAGGGTAATTTCTAAGGATTATATTAGATCAATCAAATCAATATAAAAGACAAAAAATCAAAGATCTATCAAGTACAAAGGAAATTAAGCAATAAAATGGTTATACCTGTAAATCATATTTTCCATGATTACCTCCATAGCACCTTCTTGCTTGCTGGATGATATTGTGCCCTCAGATTCGTTGTGCGAGCAATCTGCAAATGTCTAAGACCTACAACAAGCTTTGAAGGATTTATGCAATGTCTAAATGCCTATGACTATGACAATGTCTATGAAATGAAGATAATGAATACTAATGCCAAATGACTATAATGCCTAAATTCGAAAATGAAGTTGTCAGATCCTGAAATTATGAGCAAAATTGTCTTTTATAGAAAACATAATTTTGAGTGGACGGATGAGATTGAATTCTAAGAAAGACCTAGAATGAGAGGTCCGGATTAAATATGAGAATCCCTAATCAGGGTTAGGGAAAAATCCTTAATCGAACGGTCAGAATAATATCTCATATAATCATATCGACGATGGAGAATAAATGAGGAAATTAATTAAAGAAATAAATATTTTCAAAAAATCAAGAAGATTGTTCAAGATTCAAAAATCAAGAAGATAAGATTAACTGAAGATCAGATTTGGAAAATCAAGAATCGCCTACTTGATTTTTAGAAGATTAGTTACCAATTTGAATTAAATTAATTCAAATTATGGATTTTATGAGACAATGAATAATCTTTTCAGATTATTTACCAAAATAGACCCAGTTAAGATTAGTGATGACATTTTAAATAATTGATTTATTTAAAATGAGAGGAATATTAAATTGACAATTAAATAATTAAATTTAATTATTTAACTTAGAAGATAAGATTAATTAATTAAATAAATTAATGAATTCATTTAATTATACAGTTAATGACATATTAAAAAATAAATAAAACTTATTTATTTAATAATCAAGAAGAAATATATGACAAAGGAAATTAAATAAATTAAGAAATTCTATTTAATTAAGGAAGACTTAGACAATTAATGCGTATTTAATAAATAAATATAATTTATTTATTTAATAATCATGAAGAATAAAAGGACATGAATTAATTAAATAATTATGAATTATTTAATCAATAGTCGAATGTGGACCAAGGACATAATTAAATGTATTAATTATGTTAGGACGAAAGTGGTAAAAATAGAAGTTTGCAGGCCTAGGTCATTTTTAAGTGTCTACATTTCCCACTCAAAATTGAAAAAGTCCCCAAATGGAACTCATTCACCACCCTTGGCGAATGGGGACCCACATAAGCAGAATCATTTGCCCAAGGTGGCGAATGAGTCCCACCTTAACTTTTTGAGGTGGATTTTTGGGATTTTTGGGGATTTGAATGTTTTTATGAAATGTTTTAGTGAAATGGACCTCAAGATAAAAAATAATGGGTCTAAGGGGCCTATAAATGATGATTTAAAAGATAATCAATCGAAGGGTACCTGAGATAGATCCAAATTAGACCAAGGATTGTAGTATCTCCAAAAAGAGAGTACAATTCTAGTGGTCACAGATTTGACCTTGTAGTTTTTTGAATTAAACTCATTGAGCCATGTTTCATGAATAGTGGTTCACAAGAACTCATTTCTCATGATAATAGATGGTCCACTTAGCACTCATTGCATTTAGGTGATGCTCATAGAGGTGAAATTACCTAAATGCAGTGTGTGCTAAGTGAACCATTCATTATCAAGAAAGACATATCTTTTTGAACTACTACATAAAACATGGGTCAATGAATTTGATTCGAAAAAACTATATGATTGAATCCTCATAACAATATCATAATATGATGCCCTGTGAAAAATATCTCTAAATATTAAAGATAATCTATGCTGGGGCAGTAGAAAATATGAAGAAACAGTCGGTGGGGCAGGCGGTGATAATGAACGAGCGAATGCGTGTATCTACATAATCTCCTCACTGCCCACCACGAAGACTACAATTCATCACATTCAATCTTGGATTGTCAAAACAGGCCAACCTCTTTTTGGAATAAAAAATTGGAACAGAGTTGCCTAAAATTGTGCAAATTTTGAACGATGTACATTTTGGATTTGATTGTCAAACATGCTGACCTTTATACAGTATAGAAAAATAGGAAACTGACAGAAGATGATCGTTCGAAATTTAGAGTCAATTTAATCACATGGTTTAGAAATATACGGAGTGTTGATTTTGATATTGACTGAGTTTTTTTATTTATTTTTAAAATGTCATAAATTATATTGATTTTTTTGAATTGTCAGTACACAAGTTAATTAAATTATATTAATTTGATAAATATGTACATAGTCAATTTTATTACGTGGATTAAAGAAATATGTAGTGTTGATTTTTATATTGACTAGACTTTCAATTTATTTTTAAAATGTCAAGTATATAATTAAATTATATTAAAGAATAAGAAATACTAAGAAAATTTTAAAAATAATTTTATTACTAAAAGTAAGAAGAGAAGAGATGATACAAACAAATGTAATATTATTTAAAAATAAAATAAATATAATTTATTTTAAGAAATACATGATAATGTAAGTTTGTTATCTAATTAAATAATTAAAAAAAAATTATTTCATCATAAAATTATAATATTAAACATTATGAAAAGAGATGAAATAGCTAAAATCTAGTGAGAGGATTATATTCATTCTCTAATTCATGAGGCTACAAATCTCACACATATAATAAAAGTAAAGTATCATTTTATTGTGGTTGTAAACACCATATATGAAATAACGAATGTTCATCATCACAATAATTAATTAATTTCAATAATTAAGTAGTCTCATCCACAAACCCTTTATTCACTTCACTTGTTAAATGCACATCATTAATTATCTAAATTAAATCTATTTCTATCCTCTTATTTGATTAAGTAAATTAAATTCAATACCATCCTATTATTTTAAAATAAATAAATTCTATCTATTTTCACCCCATTATTAAATTTAATAAATTAAATGTATTATTTATTTTTACTAATTTAACTAAAAAATATTTTTACTCCAATGTTATGATTAAGATAAACTCAAGAAAGGGCTCAAATCCTTTACAAAATAGTCATATAGCCTAGCAAGACATATCTCCCTAGAAGTGAGTCTAAACACCAGAAAATTAAAAAAAAAGGAAAGAGAAAACTATAAAAAAAATAGGACTACAAGACGACCAACAGAGAACAACTATAGGTCACTAAGCAACTTCAAGCCTTTGATAGCATGTTATTCATAATTAAAGAATTCTACCTTATCCTTAATTGCTAACTCTTTAGCATCGATTTTCTTGTCTTCAAGAGGAGTACAGTAAATAATATACTACACCAAAACTTCATTTGTATCCTTCTTTTCACATTTTCTATCAATAGGATCATGTGGGATACTCTAATTAATAGTCTCATCCATCCTATGGATTTTACTTTTCTCTAGCTCAAATTTTAGTTTGCAATATCCCACTTTTCAAACTTTGTAGCCATTTTCTTAGCAATGTCCCAAAAATCTTCATCAATTTCCTCATATTTCCACTCCAATGACTTAGATAGAGCTAGAGATTCCAAATTGTAAATCTTCTTTTTCGTTATATGTTATTGGGTTAATTGTCATTTTAGGATATCATTATGGATGTTAAGCGCATTATAGAGATTTTTTTATCTTATCAATGTATTCAATAAAATTATTACATGATTCAAATTTCTTAGAAGGACTAGTAGGGCTAGGATTGCAAGGTTGTTCTTGCACAAAGTTTTAGGAGTAACATGTTTGGAGTATATAGGGATACTTTGTAGGGCAGGGGCTAGAATGGGGAATAAAATTGGAAAGAGGGGAATGGGAGAAACATAATGTCTAGGAGAGCTTCAAGGGGTAAAATCATCATCTAACATAAGAAATAAAATACCCTTTTCGGAATCCTTGGAAGACATTTTTTTGGTTTTTTAAGACAAAGTCTAAGGGTCCACAAGGGGGACAATATCAACATCTTCTAGAGGGGTGACATCTGTCTCAGAAGAGGAGGAAATTTTTGATTTCATCTTCTTAAGGATGGGAGTCTCTTTTGCTCTAAGAAAATTATTATCTACTACAATTGAAGTGTTGGGTTTGAGTCCATAGAAATTGGATTGAGTAGTTACAAGATAGCCTACAAGAAGTAATATCATACTTCCTTTTATTACTACATGTATTGATTAAAACAATGCATTTTCCCTTTATTTGTGAGTGTCAAGACTAGGCTAGCATCCAAGTGCTACAAGTAGTAGCATGGTACCTTTATCAACATGTTCTAAAATGGGTTTTGAAGGAATCCGTCCTAAATAAATTTACTAGAAGCAAAAGGGTATCCAAAAGGAGTATATCTTTGCTATTGCAATGTAAATGAGATTCAAGAGAACTTAAAGACATATTTGAAGTTGAATCAAATTATCATCTAGTATTTTACAACTCATAATTTTATGAATTTTCTAATTTTATAGATTTATAAATTTTATAACATTTAAATACTTTTATGATTATTATTAATTTCTTACTTCTATAATATTATTAATTTTCTAATTTTAACATTTATAATTTTATAATTTTAGTATGTATTAATTGAGTGACTTTTAATTTTTTATTGTTGTAATAATTATTTTATTATATCTAGGATATATAAATAATATTTTTATAGATTTATAATTTATAATTTTAGAAAATTTAATTAAAATTGAGAATTTTAAAAATAAAGGAAAAAAATTAACACTAATTTAAATTGCAAAATACCTAAAAAGGAACCTAAAGGACAAGTGAAGATGTTTTGACATGTGAAGAGTAAGTGGGATGGAATTCAATTCATGCAATCTTTGTTTAAAGTGCCTAAAATTATTACTAGCATTTCATATATATACAAGTGTTGATGTAGATTGATTGAACTACAACATGTTTTTTGAAATTGTTTATCTGTAATTTTATTTCTTGGTCAACTCATTGGATACATTATCATTCTTTTAATCATATATAAAGTTATCTTTTAAATTATAAGTTATTATTAATAGTTGTAAAAAATTATAAAAATAATTTATTTAATATAAATTATAAATTGAAATAAATTTTACTAATATAAAATTAGCTTAAATTTTATATATTTAATCATTTTTTATATTATAAATTTGATATATAAAATTTAAAAGATATTGATAAAAATAATTACATGAATTAAATCAAATAATTATAATAAATTATATCAATCAATATAAATTTGTAAAAAATCTATTGTACGATTTTTTCATTCTCATAAATTTATCAATTCATGAAATATCAAATCTTGATTCATTAAATGACTCTAATGAAATTAATCTAGATAATTGATCTTCTAAAACATTGGAAACATTGATCAAATATTTATTAACATAAACCTTAATGATTTTTCCTTAATAACATTTTAAA